>JACEGR010001446.1:0-168269 GCA_014170235.1 Listronotus bonariensis
AAAAAATATCCACTATATTCAAGAGTAATGATCTTGACTAAATGCAAGCTTACATTCATATATCCGCAATAACAACTAATCTTGTTCAAGAAAACATATACCCCTTTAATCAATATTAAAAATTTATTTAATTTAATTTTATATATTATTTAAATAAGTATAGCTATACTAGGCCGAATATTTTAGCTTTCTTAATATAAAACAAACTGGGCTTTATTTAAGTATAGTAATCTTTTAATGAAAATTGTAATTGCGATTTGCTTAAGAATAACTAAACTTGGAATAAGTATAAGAATTATTGCATTAATTATATGCAATTCTCAGGTTAAATCTAAATTATCTTTATTAAAGGATAATTATTTTTAATACAAACACTATTTTTGCTTAGATTTAAACTTCGATAAGTTTAAACAAAGCATATTAAATATTATTGCAAATAGTTTCATATCTTTATTTTTATTTTATTTATTTACAATATTTACAATATTTATTTATTTACAATATAATATAAAATATTTTATCATAGAACAATATCCATACAACTAAAAAGTATTTTAATACAACTAAACAATGTTATTTTAATGCACCTAGATGTAAAAACATCTGTATGTGCATAAGGTTATCCTAAAACCAAGCCATATTCCTAAAATTAAATATAACCTAAATTACTTAGTATAAAACTACAATATATTATACACCAATTATAAACACTTATTAATACATATGAAACAAACAACCCAACTATCTAGAACCAAACAACCCTTCAAATTGTTGACCATTATCACAAATGTATCGCTTACATAAGAATCTACTAATATATTAGAATACATTTTGAGTTCCGCCCGGGAATTACATGGATTGACATAAAATAAATTAGAGCCAAAAAAAAATTAAAAAGTGTTTCACATTTTAAGACTGCTACAAAACTAAACTACAACATATTTTTAAAAATTTTAGTTTTTCGATATAATCAAAAGAGTCAGATTTTACAAAATAGTTTAGTCCTATAAGTCTTCCACCAGTCTTAGTATGTGACACAATTTTTAAAATTTTCTTGACTCCAATGTATTTTATATCAATCAATGTCATTACGGGAAGGACGCCCTGAATTTTATTTAAGGTATGAACCCAGTTGCAAAAATAATTATTTGAAGTAAACAAAATAAAAAACACATAATTTAATAATATTGCCCTAAATATTTAAAATGTACACTAAAAGTATAATACATTTTATATTGTTTTAACTAAAATATTGGAACTTAAAAAAATATTAAAATTTACAAGATATATGATAAACTGGATACTACTCTTGTTTCATAAGACCTTCTTGGGACATTTTTCATATTTTCAACAAGTTTCAAGCAGTAAAGACAGATAGAAACTCTTTTGTGTCAGGCACCTGAAATTAACAGAATGGTAAAAATATAATTTGTTTTGCTTTTAGTTTAATGCTAAATATACTACCTAAGCTATATAAGCAAAACCTTTCTAAAAACATTAAAACATCCTTAGTTTTGTTCCCTGTAATGAACTGAAAATACGAATACTTTTGGAAGAATTAAAAAAAAGCACCAAGAGATTTTAAAAGTAATCTAACATAAAATAGAAGAGCCATGCCTTATAAACAAACAGTATTATACTTAAACACATTTCATAGGTTATAACCTGAATTCACTATTCTTTGCACCTCAATTCTGAGTTTTCTGCTAAATTGGTACTTTATTGGTTTCCACCTTAAACACCATGTTTTCTATTTATTTTATCCATTTTTTCCATAAAATAATAAAGCTTCACTTTCAGTGGCAGTGACAATGACAGACTGCGATTAAAATGTTTGAAAGTGAAGCTTTGCGATTTTATAGAAAAACGGTTAAAATAAATAGAAAAATGGGGTTATTAGAGGTGGAAATCAAATATTGTGTACCAATTTACCTTTCAATCAAGAATTGAGTGCAAAAGAAGGAGAGAAATAGTGAATTCAGGTTAGTTTTGGTTATCAAGTCTAAAGATGAATATTTCGAGAACGAAACGAGTCCGACTCAAAAATTCTTTCACATTCGTGATCAGCGCCCACAAAACCCCGTATACAATTTCATTAAAATCGGCGATGCGTCCGGTTTGTGATATTACCAGCAAATTTGTGCAATACATTTGCCCGTAAAAACGGATGTAATAAATAGTTCAGTCTAATTTGTACAAATGGCATGCACAAATCAACTTGTGCAAATTGCATGAGCGTGAAAACCCACCTAAAAGCATATTCCTACCTATATGGATTTTTCTTAAATTGTTTAAACACGTTTAGTTATTCTAACCTATAAAAGTATTTTGCACCTGATATAAAAATGTTACTGTACTGTTACTTTGTGTACTTACCTTGAAAAATCCATATAGGTAGGAATATTTTTAAGGTGGATTTTCGTGCTCATGCAATTTGGCAATGCTGACTTGTGCATGCCAATTGTACAAATTAGACTGAACTATTTAATTACATCCGTTTTTACGGGCAAATGTATTTGCACAAATTTGCTGGTAATTATCTACAAACCGGACGCATCGCCGATTTTAATGAAATTTGGTATACGGGGTTTTGTGGGCCCTGATCACGAATGTGAAAGAATTTTGAGGCGGACTCGTTTTGTTCTCGAAATATTCATCTTTAGACTTGATAACCAATCTGATCTGAATTCACTATTTCTCTCCTTCTTTTTGCACTCAATTCTTAATTGAAAGGTAAATTGGTACACAATATTTGATTTCCACCTCTAGTAACCCCATTTTTCTATTTATTTTAACCGTTTTTCTATAAAATCGCAAAGCTTCACATTTAAACATTTTAATCGCAGTCTGTCATCGTCACTGCCACTGAAAGTGAAGCTTTATTATTTTATGGAAAAAATGGATCAAATAAATAGAAAAATGGTGTTTTTAGAGGTGGAAACTAAATATTAAGTACCAATTTAGCAGAAAACTCAACAATTGAGTGCAAAAAGAAGGGAGAAATAGTGAATTCAGGTTATAATTTTATGAAATGTGTTTAAGTATAGGGGCGTCCATAAATTACGTGAGATATTTTTTCCATATTTTGGAGCCCCCACCCCCTTGGTGAGATTAGGTGAGATTTTCTTTAACCTCCCCCCTATCTAATCTCACGTGAGATTTATGATGGGAATACAAAACTCTCAATTTCTTGAACCGAAATTGATTTTGTTTTCAAAAATATAGAAGAGCAAAAAAAAAGGTCCTCCATCCAAAAAGCAAAAAGCAAGAATACACACATCACATTTTCCTGGGGGAAGGCCTGTCCCAAAATTTATTTTTGTTTTCTTTTCTACCTACACAAAAATTACGTGAGATTTTCACAGACCCCCTTCTACCCTCGTGAGATTTGGTAAGATTTTGCTCGGTCCCCTCCCCCTAAAATGTCTCACGTAATTTATGGATGCCCCCATAATACTGTTTGTTTATAAGGCATGGTTCTTCTGTTTTATGTTAGATTACTTTTAAAATCTCTTGGTGCTTTTTTTTAATTCTTCCAAAAGTATTCGTATTTTTAGTTCGTACAGGGAACAAAACTAAGGATGTTTTAATGTTTTTTAGAAAGGTTTTGCTCATATAGCTTAGGTAGTATATTTCGCATTAAACTAAAAGCAAAACAAATTATATTTTTACCATTCTGTTAATTTCAGGTGCCTGACACAAAAAGAGTTTCTATCTGTCTTTACTGCTTAAAACTTGTTGAAAATATGGAAAATGTCCCAAGAAGGTCTTATGAAACAAGAGTAGTATCCAGTTTATCATATCTTGTAAATTTTAATATTTTTTTTTAAGTTCTAATATTTTAGTTAAAACATTATAAAATGTATTATACTTTTAGTGTACATTATAAATATTTGGGGCAATATTATTAAATTATGTGTTTTTTATTGTGTTTCACTTCAAATAATTATTTTTGCAACTGGGTTCATACCTTAAATAAAATTCAGGGCGTCCTTCCCGTAATGACATTGATTGATATAAAATATATTGGAGTCAAGAAAATTTTAAAAATTGTGTCACATACTAAGACTGGTGGAAGACTTATAGGACTTAACTATTTTGTAAAATCTGACTCTTTTGATTATATCGAAAAACTAAAATTTTTAAAAATATGTTGTAGTTTAGTTTTGTAGCAGTCTTAAAATGTGAAACACTTTTTAATTTTTTTTTTTGGCTCTAATTTATTTTATGTCAATCCATGTAATTCCCGGGCGGAACTCAAAATGTATTCTAAGATATGAAACTATTTGCAATAATATTTAATATGCTTTGTTTAAACTTATCGAATTTTAAATCTAAGCAAAAATAGTGTTTGTATTAAAAATAATTATTCTTTAATAAAGATAATTTAGATTTAACCTGAGAATTGCATATAATTAATGCAATAATTCTTATACTTATTCCAAGTTTAGTTATTCTTAAGCAAATCGCAATTACAATTTTCATTAAAAGATTACTATACTTAAATAAAGCCCAGTTTGTTTTATATTAAGAAAGCTAAAATATTCGGCCCAGTATAGCTATAATTACTTATTTAAATAATATATAAAATAAAATTAAATTAATTTTTAATATTGATTAAAGGGGTATATGTTTTCTCGAACAAGATTAGTTGTTATTGCGGATATATGAATGTAAGCTTGCATTTAGTCAAGATCATTACTCTTGAATATAGTGGATATTTTTTCAGTGTAGGATGTGAATAAAATGGTTTACTTTAAGAGTTAATCCTGAAAAATATTCCAGGAGAAACCATCTGATAACCTAAATAGTTGCTTTAAAAAATTTGACACAGTGATTATGGATAATGGAAGAAACGAGTTATAGGTCACAGAATGTCGTCATAACTGACCAGAGGCGTTATAAGGATTATTTAAAAACACAAGTTTTATCATTACCACATTGAGCTGAAATAGATGATATTGGAAGTAGCATTATAAGCAACTAATTAATTTTTTTCTGTGAATTTTAAAAATAGTGGCAGATAATACAAAATCTTTTAATTTTCTGCTTTTTTCGAACAAATTTACATTTTGCAATAACGGCTTAGTAAATAGGCTTAGCTATATCACAGCCTACTTACATTTAAATAGACATTTGGAATAAAAATATGTTAAAACGGAATTTACCTAAAAAGTATAAAAGATAGGTATAGGCAACCTATACACCATTTGAAAGAGATTTGGTTTGTCATCATGTGGTGTAAAAAAATACAGGGTGTTCCATTTAAAATAAGAGAGATATTGCAATAGTTAATTTTCTTAACACTTCAAGTAGTCCGCTTTAATGAAATACTTTGTTTTTATGATACGATACGATAAAAAAACACCTTGAAAAATAAAAACACACTTACCCTAAAATCCTATAGCGGCACAAGTAATTTTCCGCTGTGATGGATTCCTTTTTAAACTTTACGGAAAAATCCAATTGTTCCCGTTTAATTTCCAGGGCATTCCTTCTGTTTTACGAAGTGCAGAAATGGATTTTCCTAATGCGTTTTCAGGACGACAAATGAAAGAAATTTGAAAAAATAAGGGGAAGCATAACCAGTGGCAGCTGCTGTTAAAAATATTATTTTTTTATCTTTTAGACAATCCACGAAGGCTTAAAGCTATTAGCTATTCAAAATTTCCGATACCTTAAACCGCAAAAGAAATTAGGTAATTTTTGGGACTTTTAGGATATTACAGACGATTAATAAACAATTTTTCAAAATTAACAAAACCATTTATAGTGTATCTCAAAGTATATCGCTTTGGCGTTTGACGGGCAATACCCCAATAAACCTTTAATGATTTATGACCTATTGTTATTGGGCAAACCTATGAGTTCATAATGACAGGGGTGGGTCAGGTATAAATATCTCTTGACCATTTATATAAATATTTCTGCTAATATTTTAGTTGTAGTATTGAATAACCGTTTTTACTGTGCGTTTCGAAAAAGTTGTTTTACGAGAATACATATAAGTATGTTGCGTCGAAATCATTTGTCATTAGATGCAAAATAGGTTGTAAAAATGTGTATGAAACTTTAATCAGTAGGGGACTTATTAAACAAGAAGCTTTAAAAGAAACCTGTCTACTTACAAAATCTCCAATATCATCGATAAGGGATATTATTAATAGTGAAGAATTGAACAAAAGAAAAAAGCGTAGTGATTTTCGATCTCACCGTATAGGCAATAGTGATCAAGACCTAATAAGAAGGAAAATATATTGTCTTTATGAAAGCGGAGTTGTTCCTACCTTGGATAAAGTGAAAACGAAGCTAGAAGAAGACGACACTAATATAAATATTAGCCGTGCCACCCTCCATAGAGTTGTTTGTAAAATGGGATTTAAATACCGCAAAATAGACAAAAGACAAGTAGTAATGGAATCGCACAGATTACGCACTTGAAGATTTAATTACCTTCAAGAAATTAAAAGATATAGTGATATTCTCATGGATAACGCAAGCTACCACAGCCGTCTGCTACACAAAGTACCAGCTTCATCAAGTTCGAAAACTGAAATCCAGGAATATTTGTTAGAAAATGATTTTTATTTTGAATTCAGTTACAAAAAAGCGCAACCTTTGGAAGTCCTAAATTCATATGCAATTAAAAAACAATATGTATGTGACAATTTGGCTGAACAGGCTGAAAATACTGTCTTACGTCTTCCTTCTGTATCACTGTATGTTTAACCCCATAGAACATTTGTGGAACCAAGTAAAATCAAGTCCGTCCCTAATGTTCTGCCCTTTAGCACCTACTGATCCGCAGTTTTATTGCTGTCGGCAGGTATATTGGAGTACTGCCGTCAAAAGCCAAAGCGATATACTTTGATATGTGTAACCAATTGTTTAAAAAAAGGTGAGACAATTAAACACACTCCAAAATTTATCAAAAAGTTCGAATTATGCAAAAAGATCTTATGTAATGACCCAATTTTACAATACCCCGATTTCAAAAATCATTTTATATTGAAAATTACACTTACGTATTTATCTACTTGACATTTATCGCTTGATTACAGCAATAATTGCATAGTAGAAATCGAAAATTGCACTGTCATGTTTTTAATTGATAAATTTAACAACCACATCCTAACAACAACTTTGTTTATTTAATATGTCAGTTTGGCATTCTATAAATTTAAAAAAATTTGTATTAAAGTGGCTCGTTTTGGCACTGAATTGGTTTTGTTGTTTTGTTAAATAAATTGTTTAGAAAATTATTATTCCTTCATATATTCCAGTTTCACTTTCTTCGAGTAATTTTCTTTCTAAATTACAATCGTGCATCAAAATAATCAGATAATTTAGCTGCAACTGTATTGCCTTTTAAAAACTACTCTCAATTTTTTTCAAATATTTTGTTCATAAAAATGCAAAAGTTATATTTTAAATTACTTCGTAAAAAGCAATATCCCAAAAAGTAAAATAGTTTCTGCTTGCTGGATCCACTTTTAATCGAAATTATTACCTCTTGAGGCAATGACTTTAATTTTAACCAACTCAAGTGAATTTTGAATTAAAATTTTTATTAGAAAAGTGTATAAGGTTGCTATTTTTGTAGGTTTAATTAATTTTTCTACACTTTTAAACAAACAAACCGAACAAACTTTTTTCTTAATTAATCCCAAATAACTTTTTGGTTTTTGGACCGATTTCAATTATTTTTGTCCAGTTGTAGCTCCTTTTATCGGAGTACATAATATTTAATATAGGAACTGCAAAAAGTTTTATAGAATAAGGTATTATACAGAGAAGAGCTAATTGTTGCATTTTGACCCCAATTTTTAAACATCTCCCCGTGGCGCAGTGGAGACAGAACTTTGATCTTTGAAGCGAGAAGTCACCGGTTCGATTTCCAGCGGAGGAGACAAATTTAGGTAGTAGCTATTTTAAAAATAACGACCGTGGTGACACTACCGCGTTGTCTAAAAGGTGCTGTAAAATGCATAACTGCATGTTTCAGTGCTTGGACAACGTTGACGGAACAGGGGAAACGATGGATTAAACATCTTATAACCCGACACCCACGGTACTCCGCTATTTAGGCATATGCCTTCGTGGGATATCAAAAATATAAAAAAGCATCCTGTGGAATAATTTAACGTCAGATTTTATACACCACTTAATTTATAATTTTAAAGCTTCATCTTTTCTTGACAGTTCTTTTTTATTTATATTCAATATGTTTATTTTAAAGGAAGCATAAATTTTTAGACGATGACCATGAAATTTATGTACCGAATGTCAAGTTATACGTTTACACTTTCTCCTTAAAATTTTTAATTTTTTATGGTTAAAAAAATTAAAGACGATAGTTTGTTAAGTTGGTTTCAAGGCTCCAAATCAGATTTGTGTTTTCTTAATATGTAGAGGGTACGACAAAATAATATAATTGTAGAAAAGGAAGCCAACTGTATATTATATTACTACCAAAAGATATTTAAAAGACCTTTTAAAAAATGCTACATTTGATATACTTATCTTTATTAGTTTTAGAAATATATGTACAATACCAAATATTAAGTTTCATCAATATGATCGCAATATAGCGTATATTTTGACCTTCATAATTAAATAGCATTGTTTTCTTTAAAAATGTGTGTTTCCTTTAAGAATTAATAAAGATATTGTTATAATTGACAAATACCCCAGTCATCTTAGTCAAATTAAAGGGTAAATCTCGGAATCTCAAGAAATAAGCTGAATATCTGTACATACCTTTATTTTGGTACAAAAAATACTCTCCTAAAAATCTCCTATGATATCGTGTAAGAAACTCGAAATATGACAAGTCAAATTTCATGAAAAATCAGTTTTTTGCGAATATCTCGTTTCTTTTACTCTTCACTGCATTTATATTTAGTATATAAGTTGTAGAACACCAAATTCTTTACAAATTTAATATTTAGTATTCTTTTGTCAGACCAACGGATTTGATAATAGAGGGCGCTGAGTGTAAAGCACTTTACTGTATGTACATACCTTAGCACGCAATCAATCGTGATTTTTAGTCTAATATGTCATCTTTTAACCTAATAGTATTTCTGTACCTTATACTATGCGCGAAAAGTTTATGGTCCGTTAAAATTCCAAGTTTTGGACCGGAAAAATGACCCATTGGGGTATATAAAAATCCCATTGTTGTGATCGCTACGTCTAAAAGATGATTTTCCGGCCTCTAGTGGGTCATTTTTCAGGTCCCAAACTGGGAATTTCAACAGGCCAAAAACTCTTTGCGTATAGTGTAAAGTCCAGAATTCAAATGTACATAAAAATATTACTGTTGTGTTGGCTACGTCTGAAACACGAGTTTCGGCCCCTAAAGGGTTATTTTCCCGGTCCCAAATAAGAAATTTTAGTTAGTCGTAGATCTGTCGAGCACAAGTCCGGCTTTTGCTTTAGAACTCATTCTCGACCCCGCCTTATCCCAGAAATCGTATTTCAGGGCCTATGTAGACTATTTCTGAGCTCGGGATCAGATTCAGCGTCGACAAATATACGGAAATACATGTGTCTGACTCTTGTGTATCACGTGATATTTGACAGGTGACAGATGACAGGTGACCACGCCCTAAATAATGCGTTGCGCAAGATTCCTAAATATGACGTCAGATTTTTGACATATGACAGGTGACATTTGACAGATGACAGATGACGTTCGACAGTCCGAGCCATCCCATTGGTTAGAGAGGAGCCAAGTGGGAGGAGTCTAGGGTGGGGTGGGGGTCAAAGGGGGAGGAGCCAAAGTGGAAGGAGTGGGGGTTGCCAAAGTAAGGCCCTGCCTACTACCTTTCATTTTTTTTTGTGACAGTGTGTAATAGATGAAAAAATATAAAACTTTCATACAGGACATATTTTTTATCCTTCTTGGTAATAGTTAAAAGTGGGTGGTACAATATAAATAAAAACTTTGTACATAAATTGCTATTTTTCGAAACAAATAGGTATTCAAATTACTGAAAAGGGAGTCGTGATCCCCTTAATATTGCAGATACACAATGTAAATATTCCTATTAACATTTTTAAATAGTTTCCAAGAAACAAAGTACTTGTCGGCTTTAATTACATAGTAAGATGCCATGTTCTTAAAGCTAAATGAGTTTTAGCTCGCGAAATTTACTTGACATGAAAACTATTATTTCTGAAGGCGACAGACTTCTAGTTTGTAAAAGACATTTTGACAATATTATTTTTTTACCAGAAGCATTTTTAAAGATATTTTTGGTGACTTTTAGTTTGTAGCAATATTTTAAAGAAAAGTACCTTAAACTATTGAAAGTTTTAGTAGAAACTGAAAAAAATATGTCCAAATGCTAAATGGTTTTTCAATAAGAGTGAAGTTTTTTAAACAGAGATTTCCCTGGTTTAAAATCCATATATTTTTTTAATTTTTAAGTGTTACTATATTTAGTATAGTTTGCAGCGTGTGACTTCTCCCAATCGTTTGGAAGTACTAAAGAAAGATTATCAAAGTGGTAGCTCAGTTGTGGCTACGCTTTACAAAATTATTACATTTGATATATCTATCTTAAATAGTTTTTGAAATATGAGTTGATATAATTTTTTATTATACCTATCTACGGCAACTAAGCTGAGACTGTAGATGTAACTGAAATTATATCCATATTTAAATGTCCATATTTCCGAAACTATTAAAGATAGATATTTTAAATGTGGTATTTTTGTAAAGCTTGTGATATAATATACTGGGTGTCCCAGTAACAAAAATTTTCTTTCTTTTTTCTTAAGTTTTTGTTGTTTAATTGTTTCTTTTTTATGCTCAAAAGATAATAGCTAAAAAAGTATAAAACTTTTATACAGGAAGTTTTTTCTATTTTTCTTGGTTCTAATTAAAAGTGGGTGGCAAAATATAAGTAAAAACCCTGTACGTCAAAATATAAAAAATTTAAAACAAAAGAACTTTTAAAATATTACCTATAATTTAACACCCGAAATTTCTAATGATCCTTTATTGTAAGACGGATCTGACAGCTTTTAACCCATAGTAAAGTGCAATAGATGAAAAACTATATATTTTTAAACTAGCTCAATAAACTGTTTTTCTCTGGAAATAATTTGTATATCGTACCATAAAATGTAAAGAAATTAAAACAAAAAAAATTTGACCTTTAATATAACCCCGAAATTTCAAATAGTCCTTAAAATAAGACAGCTTTTATCCCACAGTAACATGCAATATCCGGGAAAAGATAATTTTTTAATTTAGACCTAAAAACTTTTTGTGTTTTTTTTTTTCTAAGGAAAGAATTTTCATATCGTACCACAAAATGTGAAGACTTTAAAACCCCTAAATTTTTAATAATAGACGGATGTAACAGCTTTTAGCCCATAGTAAAAAAAATATCCGAAAAAGATATTTTTTTAAACTAGACCTATGAACTTTTTGGAAAGAATTTGTATATCATACTCCAAAATGTGAAGAATTTAAAGCGAAAGAATTTTAAAAATATGACCTATAATTTAACTCCCCAAATTTTTAATAATCCTTTATAATAAGACGGATATAACAGCTTTTATCCCATAGTAATATGCCATATCCGGGAGAGATAATCCTTTAAACTAGACCTATAATTTTTTTGATAGAATTTGTATATCGTACCACAAAAAGTAAGGAATTTTAAATTAGGGATTTTTTAAAATATGACTTATAATCGAACCCCGAAATTTCTAATATTCCTTTATAATTAAAAAATGTGATAGCTTTTGTCCCCTAGTAAAATGCAATATCCAAAAGGGATAATACTTTAAACCTGACCAATAAGCTTTTTTTCTGGAATGAATTTTTACATCGTTCCGCAAAATGTGAAGAACTTGAAATAAAAGAAATTTTTAAAATATGACCTATAATTTAACCCCCGAAATAATACGTCAATTAATTTTGGAGAGATGCGCGTATTCGTAAAAAAAATATTTAGGTATAAATGTTTCTTAAAGATTTTTCTCAAAACAGTGTTCTCGAAGACGGTGACCACGATTTCTCAACAACTAATTAACCGATTGGTCTCAAATTTGGACACAAGCTTGTTAGATATATTTTTTTATTAAATAATTAATGGTTTTTCTTTTGCGATAAATATTTGTTTTTTAATAAATATTTTAAGCTCAAATTTGGGTCCCGAAATCGATTTTTGTGTTTGAGAAACCGCCATTTTGTCAAAAAAAAAATGTTTATTCCTTCTAGTAGTTTACAAAATATAAATTTCTAAAACAAAATAGGTAAGGTTTTTCTATTTAAGATAATCCAGTCCATAGATATAGTGGTCACTGCAAAACGTCTTTTTACAGGAGCTCCAGAACATTGGCTACCGAGGCTTTCAAAATAATTTTTCAGACAAATTAAATATGGTAAATATTGTTAAAAGTATGCGGAAAAAATGTACAAAATTTTAAATTAACAAAGTTAAGGGGCCCTTTAGAAAAAATCTTAAAAATGGCTTTTTCTGGTCTTCTTAGTGTAACTCCTTAAAACAAAAAAAATTAAAACATGACCTATCATTTAACCGCCGCAATTTCTAATAGTCCTTTAAAATAAGACAGCTATTATCCCATAGTAAAATGCAATATCCGGGAAAAGATATTTTTTAATTTAGACCTAAAAACGTTGTTTTTTTTCTCAAAGAAAAGAATTTGTAAATCGTACCACAAAATGTGAAGACTTTAAAATGAAAAAATTTGAAATATGACCAAACATTTAACCCCCAAAATTTTTAAAATATTTTATAATAAGACGGATGTTATTTTAAAGAAGAATAAAATATCCCAGAAAGATATTTTTAAGCTAGACCTATAAACTTTTTGGAAAGAATTATCATACTTCAAAATTTGAAGAATTTAAAGCGAAAGAATTTTTAAAATATGACCTATAATTTGAACCCCGAAATTTCTAATAATCCTTTATTATAAGACGAATGTAACAGCTTTTATCCAACACTAAAATGCAATATCCGGGAAGGATAATCCTTTTGCTTTGCGCGTCCACTTTAAATGGAAGTTAATATCTTTCGGGACGATGAATATAATTTTCGTTGGATTACCCAAGAGTCTTTAATTCAAAATTTATGCAATTAGTTTTTCTACAAGTTCCACTTTAAAGTTTTTCCACTTTTTTGTAGTTTTTTTCTATATAAGTAAAGAAAAGTCTATCTACACTTTGTTTAAAAATTACGATACCGTGATTAAATAGAAAGTTTTTCGCTTCTTAGTTTATTTTTCACTTTCCTATTTATTATAACTACTATACCATTGATTAGGATACACTAAAAAGTACCACTACCAGTACCTCTTTCAGAGACTACAGTAAAAAGCACAGACACGTATAATTTGATTAGATTGAAACGTTACAGACGGTCATGCAAAACTGTCATATTAGGGGAAGGCGTCATGGTTAGTTTTGGTTTGTATATTTCTTTTTATTTTCCTAAAAACTAACTAAAAAAAAAAGATCTAACTATTGTGAACTAACCATAACCCCCAATGTCAATCAATCAAATTACATGTCCCAGTGGTTTTTACAGTTGCCTTTCTCTTAGTTCGATAAGAATGATATATTTTACTCCCAGGTTGTTTATTCTGAGTGCACTTCAAATGTTTAATTATATACCAGTCTATATGCAGCTTTGCCGCATGAACAACGTACGGCAGAGAGAAAACAATAGGTTTAGTACCTTTCTCTCTTGCAATTCTGACTTGGTTTTTAAGAAACCATCACGGAAGTGCATTTTTTAAATAAAAAAATAAAATTTGTCCCCAATTGACTAAGTAATTGCGTAACATATACCAAAAAAAAAAAAAAATACTGTCTGTAGAAATTGTCTTTAATAATTTGACATGAAAACAACACACAACAAGAAGCGGTTTTGTAGTTGCCATACATACAGTGTGTCCACGGATAGACTTAACTATAGCGGTAATTTTTTTATTTTTAATTTTTCGAAAAAACAAGTTATTTATCGCTTATCACTACTTCAAAGAATAAGGTGAGACTTAAAATCTTTTTTTTAATTATTATTTTACTCTTTATAGGCATCCAATATCAACTAAAGTTAAAGTATATGTAAGTAGAAACACAAAAAGTAACGATTTATTCAACAAAAATTTAAAAGTTTTATTATTTTTCAAGCTATTTAAACAGGTGATGTTAGGTAATGTTCATAAAAGTTTTTTTTCAAAATAAAATTTTCCTAATTATTAATCTCCTGTATATTATAGGGCGATTTTCTTTTTGCTTTTATTAATATATATATATATATATATATATATATATATATATATATATATATATATATATATATATATATATATATATATATATATATTTATATTTATATATATATATATATATATATATATATATATATATATATATATATATATATATATATATACAGGGTGTTTCGGCAGGAAAGGGAAATATTTTGGGAACATGTTCAGAAGGTCAAAATAAGAGAAATTAACCCATATGTTTTAATCCGATTCTTAACCGTCTCTGAAATGATCAGTGATAAATTAAAAAAAAATTGAAGTAATTAAAAAGTTTTGTATTTCTAACACCAGTTTTTAGGTATTTCATTGCTTGTCATTACCTAATTTAATTGACTGATATTTTGACAAGCATGGTTGTCAGTTTGATTAATTCTGAGCGTTTCGACTCGAAAAGAGAAAGGTTCCGTACGTAATGCCTCATACATTTACTCATAGGGAGTATGCTGACATGTTATTCGTGTATGGTTTCTGTAATGGTTGCGCATTACCTGTTGTTAATGAATACCGACGTCGTTTTCCAAATCAAAGAGTTCCCAATCGAAAAGTTTTTCAAAAGGTTTCTGCAAATCCTTAGGAAACAGGAATGTTTCCAAGCAACGAACATCGGTGGTCAGATGAAAATCCTTATGCCACGTTTGAACGAAACTTTTAACACCGATTCAGTATTAATGTGTGGTGTGGAATGCTGGACCAGTTATTTGGCCCTTTTATATTGCCTGGGCGTCTTACTGGAGATGGCTATTTACAATTTTTGGAAGACCATTTAACACACATGTTGGATGAAGTTCGACATCGAATGTTCTTTCAGCACGATGGAGCCCCACCTTATGTTAGTCGCCGGGTGCGTAATTTCTTAAATAATCGTTTTCTGATCGTTGGATTGGCAGAGGAGGCCCTTAAGCTTGGCCACCGAGATCCCCAGACCTTAACCCAATAGATTATTGCCTTTGGCGATGGATGAAATCACTTGTGTACGAAACACCAGTAGAAACCGTAGAAGGACTCCACAATCACTTTTAACGCTGCAAATATCATTAAAAACAATCCGCAAGCAATTCAACGCGCAACACGAGCGATTAACAAACGTGCTACAGCTTGTATTGAAGTTGGTGGGGTATTTTTGAAAACATTTTAAATTAGTGGAATTTTGTTTAGTATTTGTTTGTGTTGCTTTTAAAATAAAAAATGGTTACAAAAAAACTTTAGAACTGATTATTTCAGAGACGGTTAAGAATCATATTAAAACATATGGGTTAATTTCTCTTATTTTTCTTATTTTGACCTTATGAACATATTTCCAAAATATTTCCCTTTCCTCCCGAAACACCCTGTATATATATATATATATATATATATATATATATATATATATATATATATATATATATATATATATATATAAATATATATATATATATATATATATATATTTTTCACTTAATTATTTATTTTTTGTACCATTAACCTTATTTTTTTTTTAAATAACCATAACCAATAGCAAACAAATGTATTATGTACATTTGATTACTCTTTGCGTCTTTTAATAAGGTACTCCCAAAAATATGTCTTTTTAATTGTTTTTATTTTTCAAAATAATATTTTCGTGATTTTAAACCACCGGGAACATCCTACGGCAAATTTTATTAGGTAATTTTCTAGAAACCTGCGGCAACTCCGATTTTAACGAAATTTGGTATACGGGTTTTTTTTGGGGCGCTGATCACGAATCTGAAAGATTTTTTGGCGGAAACGTTTCGTTTTCGAGATATTTATCATCAAAGTTCAAATTTGAACTAAGCTTATTTTCACTATATTCGCCCTTCTTTTTGCACACAATTCTTGATTTAAAGCTAAAGTGTCACACAATATTTGATTTTCACCTTTTAAAACCCCGTTTATCTACGTTTTTACATTATTTTTGCATTGAATTGCGTGTCTTTTCTTTGATAATGCGGCAACCATACATACATATAGGGCTTTATGGCACACTGGGATTGAAATGATTCAAAGTATAGCTATGCAATTTAACGCAAAAATAATAAAAATACATAAAAACGGGGTTTTAAAAGGTGAAAATCAAATATTGTGTGCCAGTTTAGCTTTAAATCAAGAATTGTGTGCAAAAAGAAGGAGATATTGTAAAAATAGGATTAGTTTAAAATTTAAGTCTGATGATGAATATCTCAAGAACAAAACGTTTCCGTCAAAAATTTTTTTCAGATTCGTGATCAGCGCCTCAAAACCTTAGTATACCAAATTTCGTCAAAATCGGAGTTGCTGCAGGTTTCTAGAAAATTACCTTTATTATAGCTTTTAGCATTTCGGAAAAAGCAAAAATTTTTATGAAGAATATTTTTTTTAGAAATATTAAAAATAACAATTTTACATGTATAGTTAAGTCCATCCGTGGACACATACAAATATAAAAATAGGATCCAAAGAAAATTTTCGTGTAAAAGCCTATTTATCGAAGTTAATATTGTTTACACCACTAATGCACATCCATTAATGTTCTTGTTTTGGAAATTTTGGTTTTGCTCCAATATTAAAAGGCTTTTACCCCAATAACCGCTGGTGGTTAATAAAATTATATCACGAATATTAAATTACGGAAAATATATTCCATTATACCGGGTGTTGCTCCGTCGAGCGGAACATAGGGAATCCCATGTAAATTTTGAAGTAGTCAAATATTGGCTCCCCTAATTATTTAAAAAAAAATGCCATTAGGATTTATTGAAGAGCACAATAAGTTCCACCCAAAGTAAAAATTTAAGGATTTTTCAACCAACCAGTACAGAGTAAACAGCTTAATACTTCTGCAACGTAGTATCTCATTATGCACCATGTACTCTTGAAATCAATAATAAAACACCATATCGATTTATCAGTGACAATTTAGATCAATAATTTATAATGTCATTGCCAAAACTGAATTATTTTATACGGAAATTTTAAAAGAATCCTCGCATTTCATTTTAGTTTACAGCTAATTTCAACACATGCACTCACAGTTACGCAAGACAATAAAACAAATTGTTCTACATTTAGAAATCAATTTGTGACGAAAATATTAGGATTTAATCAAATGCTCAAATATTCCTCCATTAACTGCCAGACAATACCAAACGATTATAAAACTCGTTTCTTACGTTGGCTAGTTGGTACATCGATATTCTGGCACATTCAGCGGAAATAGAATTCCTTAGCTGGACTAAATTTTCATATTTTTATTGGTAGCTTAGTTTTTAAATGTTCCCATAGAAAAAAATCGTTTGGCGAAAGATCACGTCGATTTTCTTTACATTTGCAATTATTGATTACTGTGCCTGTAGTTTCAAACTTTTTATTGTCCGTTCTATTGTCGATTTACTTGGTATTGGCCTATTGGGAAAATCGGCTGCAAACATGTCCGCTACTCTTCGATAACTATCTCCCTGGTAAAACCATTTTATAATAGTGATTTTTTCTTGATTTAAGTAGTTCATTATTTAAAAATAATGTGACATTGATCTGACAACTTGAGAGTAAGAGGTTAAATAATTTTTCTAGTATTTTATTATAAACTTCTAATAATACAAGGCGCGTAAGAAGATAGGAGATTCGTTACTTATTTTAGCATTTATCTCTTAGCTGGCGGACTGAAAAGAGCTGAAATTTGTACACAAGGTACAACTTTTCATACTCTTTAAAAAATTCTAATATTTTCTTTTAAAATAATTAGGGGAGCCAATATTGGACCACTTTAAAATTTACATGGGATTCCCTATGTCCCGCTCGACGGAGCAACACCCGGTATATATTATAATCCATTTTTAACTGTAACACCAAACAGGCAGTAGCCACCAGCAAACAATTTTTTACTTAAGGCTTTGTCAAATTTTACCTACGGCCGAATACAAAGAGTTTTTTTTATGTTTGCTGGTGGCGCTGTTTATTTATACCTTAACCGAAATTTTGGTAATTTTTCACTTTGTAATACCACCAGTGCTAAATTTATTTCCGGAATTTTTTCAAGGCCATGAATATTTTGAAAATTATCCCGAGCCGCAGTCAAAGGGAGAATTTTCTTAAAATATTCGTGGCCGAGAAAAATTTCCGGAATAATTTAAGCACCTGTGGTATTCTGTACGAAAATTTCACGCCACAAGTTTGTGCTAAATAATATGCTTTTAAATTAATATTTGTAACTTTAACACGAGCTTTAAAATTTTACTATAAAATAAATATTTTTCATTTTACCAATTGTAGTTGCAAATATATGTAATTTTAGAGCTTATCATTGTTTATTCTTTTATATTATATATACCTTATATTACTACGGTTGGTAAAAATAGTTTATTTTAATTTTTTAGACCCATACCTTGCTTTCGTTTGCTCTTCACTTATGTCTAGTACTTTAGTCTTATGATATTATTTTACTAACGTAGTTGTATAAAATTGTCATTTGGGGTCCTAAAACCTTACATTATTTTATATTATGTTACGTCTGAAATACTACAACTGGTACAAAATAACATTTTCTTTAATTATGTGTGTGAATGACAGACATAACGTTAAAACAAATTCAATAATTATGTCAAAAAATTTTCACTATAATTCGCTCCAGGGCTCCCCAGGCAGGAGAAAAAAAAATCCGATAAATACTTGTGTTGTCATGGTAATGCAACCAAAACAATCAAACACATTTGATTGGTCAAAAAACAGTGGCGTGGAATTATCAATTTTATTTAATTAAATAATTCAAGATTTGCTAATTACAATTTTTTGAAACTTCGCACGGGTTCGTCAGATTGGTCTTTCTAGTAAAATATACAGGGAAGCAAAATAGTAACCCCCATAAAATTTACATAAGATTTCCTATATTCCGCACCACCCGGTATAAAAATGAAGATCAAATCTCCTTGTGTACCATTAATTAGCAGACAGCCTGTATATGTACAACATGTTTTACTTTACGCTACTTACATATTTTTAGGAAAATATTAAGTTTTTAAATTTTCTTTAAAAAAAATAATTGCTCTTCTTCAACCCTTTTATTTAAGAAAAATAAATCTGTTAAATTTTTACAAATATTAAACCTTTTTCTTCGTCCACCTGCAGCTAGGCACTAAATTCAGTTGTAAAAACAAAATTAAAATTTAAGCAACTTCTCCCTGTTTTATTAAATATCTTAATACTACCACAAAGTGTTTGTAGATTTTAAGAGCTGACAAAAATTATTTGTTTGCACAGCTCTTTAATAAAGTCTTTGGACCAACAAATATTATTTAATGAAATTCAGCGTCTTGCGAAATATAAACTTCCATTTTAAGTGGATTCGCTAAGCAAAAAGGTTTTCATTTTCTGGATATTGCATTTTCTTACGCAATTAAGGGTGTCGCATACTTTTTTCTTTAAAAGTTTATTTAAAAATTTAATTTAAGATTTAATTAAAAAGTCCCCATTTGTAGATAGCTTCAAGTTATGCACATTAATAAACAATATGTTGGTATTCTACGTTACTATGTTGGTTATGTTGAATGTTTTTGTCCGAGCAGAGTGAACTCTACGGGTTAATAAGATATCTGACACGCGCCCTACTGACGAGTTCCAACCAGGACCCTTATTCTTGAATCTCTGGGAGGAGAACTTTGCGGGAAGTGAGTAAAGTTCACGAAAATATTGTCACAACAGTATTCTTAAAAAAAGAAGAAGTTCACTATGAGCAAGCAACTCCCGGGAACTAAAGTTCTCCACCTCTTGAGGTGGAGAAAATTCATTCCCGCCGTTCTATAACCTTTCCCATAAAAGTTCCCGGGAGTGTTCCCCTCCCGGAGATTCAAGAATAAGCGTCCAGGACGAAACACGACGAATGCGATGTGAAGGTATACTAGCTTTGTTCGCGGGTTTGATTCTGAACCGGTTCTGGGACTATTCGCATGCGCAGTGAAAAAAGCAGCGTTTGCGGTTAGTAAAATCCTGCATTTTTAGTAACTGTTCTGTGTTCGCGGGTTACAATGGAATCAGTTCGTTACCGGTTCGTAACCTGATTAGGAGTCCTGGGATTTTTGTTGGAACTAAAAGTTCAGTTCAGAATTTCATGCGCATTGTCGACACGGTCAGTTGTTTTTTGTTTTTGTGGTACAAAAATAAACCGTTTTACATTTGTTTCTGCCAGTTTTTAAGCGGGTTAATATACCTGTTGAATATTTTTTTATATTTTTGTGATTCGTATATTAACAAAGGATTTTTAATTGTATTCTGTATGAATATATGTATGCAATAAAATAAATTTAATTAAAAAATATAGACAATATCACAAGATTTTACCATTTCTTGTTGTTTGAATTTTATCTTTAGTTAAATACACATACTTATGTTAAAAACGAGAGGAGGCAGGGAACCCTTGTCTTCCGCCAAGAGACCTCGAGTGGCTTTCCACAGTATAACAATTTACCTTTTTGTATGAATTTTTTTTGTGTAGTATCCAGCCATGAAAAGTCCTAACCAAAAGGCTAGGTTAGAATACATCCTCAGCTGTATAGAAAATCGTTCGCGGTAAATAAAAATTCCGAACTAATAAATAACTAGACATGCGCTTATAAAATAATTCTAAACCAGTTCGGTTCTGGTTCAGAATCGGTTCATTACTAGACCCGCGAACAAAGCTACTATCGATCAGTTGACAGTGGACTGCTCAGTATGGTGGGAACCAGGCAACGCTGAACCCACCATTCCTGACTTGGTAGCTCAGGGGTGCTGAGTGAATAGACAAATAGATTGCACAGCGTACAATGACCCATGACGCTCTAGTCCAGGAGCCTCTATCAAGGGATCCCATGTGCACTACGGGTACTCAGACGGGTAGGACTGGAGGGATTGTCTTACGTTGTTTGTATACATTTTCAAAGCTCATCCTCAGCTTCTTCATCACTAGCTGCAACCTAACAAACCTACTTCCGTGGAGTTCACTTTGCTTGGACAAACACATCCAACAACACTTTTTTGATCAAACAAGTACCCTTGCCTGGTGCGACAAAAAGATCTTGTGTGGCCAATGTAATCCTATACTCTTTGGGGCATGTAGCCCCAGGATTAGTTGTTTTTGATCCTCATGATCGTTCTCCAGAGAAGCCATTAGTAATAGTAGTCTCTGGTACTTGGGTTAGAGCTTATGCTCTTCTTTTACCTTAACTATGTTGATTCTTAGAGAATTATTCAAATTTAAAACTGTGTCAGTCTTTTCATATATTAAAAAGTCCTGTCAAATTATAACTGATTTTTAACCTTAGATTTTAAATGTTGCCAAAATATTTTTTTAATTTAAATAGCTCATTAATTAAGTCTTTGAACTTACTAATAATATTTAATGAAATTCAAGCGTCTTGCGAAATATAAACTTCCATTTTAAGTGGTGTCTCTGAGCAAAACGGATTTTTAATTTTCAAAAATTGCATTTTGCGACGCAATTAAGGGTGACGCATACTTTTTTTTTTTTAAAAAGGTTACTTGAAAAATTTAGTTTAGGGTAAGAAATTAAAAAGTACTTATTAAAAGGTGGCTTTTATTTATATTAAAAAATATACAGTCAGTTTCCACACTTGTAATGTAATATACTTTATAAAGTAGTATTAAGTCCCTCGTTTTAGGGACTAAAATACTACTTTATTCTCTGGGTGGGGGGAGCAAAGTAAAAATGGCATAAACAAGTGTGCCTTTAATTTTGACATATTGTGTTTGATCAAGGGCCCTAATTTTCTTTAATTTTTTTGTAATATTTATTTATAAAAATATAACAGAAGTGCGAAAAAAACCTCTCGACTAAAGAGTTTTTCATTCTTCCACTAAGTGTATCTCTCCCTTTGGCCGAGCTTCAAACTTTTCGCCTTCAGATTAAAAGTTACACTATGATCCCTTGGCGTATAATATACTTTAAAAAGCAATAAAATTTTCCAACTTTCGAGTGAATAAATGTTGAGTGGCCACAACTGAGCTATCACTTTGTTAATATTTTTTCATTACTTCCAATTGATTAAAAAGAGTCAGACGCTGCATCATAAAACTTTACAGTATACTAAATATAATAACACCTAGAAATTACAAATATATGGATTGGAAACCGAGAGATCTCAATTTAAAATCACTCTTATTAAAAAACCCTTTAGATTTCAAATGTTGACAAAATAGTTTTTTATTTGCATAGCTTTTTAAATAAAGTCTTTGAACTAACTTATAATTTTTAATGAAATTCAGCGTCTTGCGACATATAAACTTTCATTTTAAGTGGTTTCTCTGAGCAAAACGGATTTTTATTTTCCGGAAATTGCATTTTCCGACGCAATTAAGGGTGTCGCATATTATTTTCTTTAAAAAGGGTATTTGAAAAATTTCGTTTAAAGTAAGAAAATAAAAAAGTACCTTTTTAATGGTGGCTTTAATTTATATTAAGAAAATATACAGGGTCTCCCACCTCTATTTGTACACGAAATAACTTCGCTTCTGTACAAGATACAAAAATAAATTTAAAATAAAAAATGTTTATTAGAACACACTTTTTTATTGGCAGTACTAGTAAATTTACAAGGTGTCTCAATTTTCATAATGAGAAATTAATTTGTCTTTCTGACAAGAGTGTGATTTACCCCTAAATGAAAAACGGGTATGATTTAAAATGATATATTATTTTAAAACCGTTCATTATATTCCTGTATTTTAAAATGACTTACTCTTACCTTACAGGTTTAGTAATCTGCAATAAAATTTTGTCCATGTATTCTTCACACCTTGTGTAGCATATAAGGAAAAAATGCAAAACACTTTAAATACAAATGGCGAGTGTGAATTTTATGAAAGTATTGGCGATAATCTGGTTAGTATAGGAGGTAGCAACGTTTTCGAAAAAGAATTTTTGGTCAGCTGACTTTTTAATATATTGTTCTCCTTCCTCTTCTGGATAGACCCTAGGCTGTCTGGTTGGCGGTAGTGGTTCCGTTTATAAGTTCGCATTCTACCTGTACAGGTAATAATCTAAGGTTTTGAAAACATTTTAAAAAACCTAATTTTTAATTTCTTGTTTTTAGATAGGTTTGCCAAACATATTTTTTATTACAAGACACTTGTATCATTGCTAAATATATACAGTCGTCCCTCTTCCAACTCCTGAACCGTTCGTTATATTTTGATGAAACTGAACGATAATAGATGACCAAGGTCTGCATTTTTTGACAGCTTTAAATGCCACACCTGACAGCCAAGGATCTACCCGAAAGAGGAGAAAGAACAGCATATTAAAAAATTAGCCAACCCAAAGTTCTTGTTTTCCCGACGTTGCTACCTCCCGGACTATAAAAGAGTTAATTATTTTACTCTAATGATACATATAGAAGGGGAGCCTAAGATGCTAAATTTGCAGTTACTCGAGCGTCATAGAGACCTATTGGGTTGCAAAGCTTAGATGATACGAAAAAAAAATGTTATATAATGTATACCTTTACATCGGCATCGGGGCGTTAAGCAGCTATAGACTTTTAAGTATGTCAAAAAAATATTTTTAATATTTCGGCTGTAAGAATCGTTCAAATTGTATTGAATTTTATATTTTTTGTCATTCTTAAATTATTTTCTTCAAAATAATAAAACAAAAGTAACCAGCTTGAGCATGTCAAAATGACGTTTTTTTACAACTTTGTAGCCCTCCGGTTTTTTACGTCACTTTTAAATTGTTAGATTAGTGGAATATACACTGTTTAGCATGTAATTATCTTACCCCATCTTAATCTGACGCGCACGACAAATTTCTGATAGATATATTTTTGTTTTTACGATCGCCCCTGTATACGGGGCTCATATTTAGTGAAGGTATTTAATCGGGTACAAGGTATTCTCCGGTATATTTTTCTGACGCGCTTTAGTAACTGCAGAAATCCCGTCTTGGGCTCCCCTACCAATACAGGAAAGCACAAAAAATGTGCGACATTTTGGAAAAATAAAGAGTGTTGCAAAGTAATAAAATTTTGGTAGGATGTAAACCGGGGTATACACGGTCATGCAAAACTGTCACATCTGTGAAAAAGCCAATACTGGTCCGCAAATTTGACCGTGTTTATTAAAAAACTGACACATCTGGCTTGGCATGCGACTCGATGACCAAGTTTGATTTTTTGTGGCGCGCGTCGTGCAAATTTGTGCATGTGTAGGATACGTCAGTTAATGTTTCAGTTTAGAAACGTCGTATACGGGGTTAAATTGTTGGTTTTGCAATACCAAAATGTATTTTTGGCGCCAGGAAGATGTATTGCGTGATTTTATAGATATGTACCAAGGTTATGGAAGGAATTACGCTTGTGTTTAAGTTGATCACACCACCCGCTGCCAAAACTAACACTAAACTGATAGGTGCATCTGAATCGTGTGTATTAAAAGCTTCATTTTACATTTGCTTGCATGCAAGTGCGTTTCAGGTTTGCATGACTGTGTATACCCCAGTTAAGGTTGGATAAAATAAAAATTTCTGATATTTCAGTCTGTATATAGCACTTTTAGTGTAACCGAAAGTACTCCTAACTTTGCTATTTTTAATGTAACACCATGTATACTTTTCCAAAAATGGATTTTTTAGGCTATTCTAAGCCAGTATATGTGCCACATGCTTTGTCTCGCTTAATAAATCGTCGGTTAAACTAAAAGTGTCACATAAAAGGACTAAACATCAAAAATTTGCATCTTATCCAACTGTTCATCCCACAAAAATTTTATAATCGTATAACACGTCTAAAGAAATTACAGGCTTGCTAGTCATTTCGTAAGCACCAATATATGCAGAACCCAGAACCTATTTACCAGTGACTATGCCTTTTTGTAACATCTCCTGAAAGCTGTATACCTAAATACCAGAGTACCATGGATGTCGGGTTATTAGATGTTTAACACATCTTTCTCCCTGTCCCGTCAACGTTGTCTAAGCACTTAAACATGCACTTTTTGCATTTTACAGCACCTCTTAGACGACGCTACTACTACCTAGAATTGGCAGAATACTACACAGTGGTTTTCCATTGCCAATTGTAAGAGGTGACGAGCGATTAAAAATATCAATGTGATAAGCCGAGATTCGAACCCGGGTCTCTGCGGTGAGAGGCTGGTATGTTAGCCACTACACCACTTTATTTTGACTCTCACTCATTTTTGTATTTTTTACATGGTAAGATTGCTTTTCTAAACTCCACCGCTCTGCTCTTGTTTTGTTTACACCCTGTATTTTTAATTTACCGCAGATATCACTATTATTAACACACATAAAATTAGTTTCTGCCATAGACATACCGATCACGAACAAATCTGTGCCACAAAGTTTTGGGCAATCCAGGCAAAATTACTATCCAACTCGGGAATTAATTAAGTAGTGCCCTTGATCCTTGGCCAATTACATGGAATCCCTATTAGGACAAATATGTCTTCAAGGACATTCGATACGAAGTTGGCTAATACTTGAACTGGAAACTTAGATACACCATCTGCTCAATAATCTTTTTTGCCCAAGGGTTAACACTGTACGGGGTGTTTGGATTTGGTTGCAGTTGAAACGTTTTTTTTTTTTTATCTTTGGACAATCCACGAAGGCTGGAAGCCTAAATACTAACGTACCGTGGGTGTCTTAAGCAGGATAAGAGGAAGTTTGTTAACACGGGACTTAAAAACTTGAAGATTTGGGGGAAGGAAAGACCTCCGCTGGCAGTAGGTTCCACAGTCTAGAAACTCTAGGGATAAAAGAACGAACGAAATGGGAAGTTCGAGGCCTGTCCAGTTGGACCGTATAGGGAAGCATACGCGCGGAACCACGAGTTTCTCTGTTGGGAACCGTGAGTGGAGGAACTATACTGGACAATTCTTCAGAGCAGAAGCCATGGAAGTACCTATAAAAAGCGATAAATCCCCCACAGCCCGACAATGGGCAAGAGAGGGAAGCCTTTCTGTAAGTGAAGGATCATTAATGAATGAACGAATAGCTCTTCTTTGAATAGAATCCAGAATGCTTAGGGTTGTGGGGGAAGCCATGCCCCAGATATGACAACAATACTCCAAGGGAGGTCGGATTTGGGACACATATAAAGTGTAAAAATTAGAAGGGGAAAAATACTTTTGGCTCGAAAGAGAAATCCAAGCTTTTTTGAAGCTGCCGTAGCTATAGATATAATGTGTTTATGCCAGTTAAGGTTACTTTTAAATGTGACGCCCACAAGATTGAAGGTGTCTTTGCTCTGTAAAACTTGGCCGCTTATAAGTAGAGGATGAGTATTTGATAACTCTTTTCTCGACAAGGAACATAATTGTGTTTTGGATGCATTAAAGTGGACGAGATTTTTAGCGCCCCAATCCAATATTAAATTAAGATCCTGCGAAAGGGATATCTGCATCGCTCTCGTTTAGTGATGGGTTTAGGAACCTGAAAACTGGAGTGAAGGGAACTATCGTCGGCGAAACTATGAATGGAATTAGTTGTGGACGAGAGAAGGTCGTTGATGTGAAGAAGAAACAATGTTGGTACCAGAACTGAGCCCTGAGGCACTCCAGCATTAACTTGGCGAAAGCTTGAAGAATGGCCGTCCACAATAACTGATATACGTCTATCAGATAGATAACTAGAGAGCCAAGTACAGAGTTTAGTTGCTGCTCAATAACCTTTTTTTTGCCCAAGCTTAACACTGTACAGGGTGCTCGGATTTAGTTGCAGGGTATCGTGGTTAATATTAAAGGTAAAGACTTGCCATTTTTTGCGAAGTGTTACTACTTTTTGATTAAATGAAAGATGACACTAAAAGATTTTTCATGGCCCTTTTTAACATTCTTTTTTTTAATTTTTAGACCTTTCTCACTCAACCAACAACACTTAACAACTCAAACCAACTGTAGCACATATTTTACAGTGGTGTAGTTATTATTATTTTTTTAGTTTTATATTTTTTGAGATATTAACCAAACATATGCTTTTTACGGTACACCCTGCATATTTGTTAGTTATTGAATTAAAGCGAATAAAACAGGGTTGCCAGATCAGTTAGCGCAATTTACCCAATTGATATTTAAAAATCCCCATTTATTTCTTTTAATAATTAACCGATTTTTTGAAAATAAAATGCGTTCTTCATGCACATGAAATCCCCAAAAATAGGCTTTCTAACGAAAAAATCCCCACACTTCTGTGTTTATTAGACATTATGTTATTACTTTAAAAAAGTAAATAAAATATAAGCTATAACATAGCTTATTTGTTCGACACAACGGCTACAGAAAAGTAGATAAAAGACGCGCCAGGCCAGACAGGGTTATCGATACCAAAAACACGCTGAACCCTGCTGGGTCGATAATATAGAATCCTAATGTTCTTGTTCAATTTGTTTAATGCATCAACATGAGATGGTGCCACTAATAAGCAATTTTGACAAAACACAAAGTTAGGTAATTTGTTTAATGCATCAACATGAGATAGCGCCACGCGCCACTAGTAAATAATAGATTGGGAATAATTTGATTAAATAGAAATTAGAATTTAATTAGAATTTCAAGAATATAGATTGGAAAGTTTGCAGTTTTTATAGTATAGTGATAAAATCTTAAATCCCCTTCAATTCCCCAAATGAAAATTATTTTCCCCAGGAGAAATCCCCGGAAAAAAAATACCCAAACTAAAAAAATACCCTGATTTTTGGGGAAAATTCCTTTATCTGGCAACCCTGAAATAAAAACTTCTTAAAAATATACAGGGTGTCCGGAAAGTTAAGGTCAAAATAATGTTAGTACTTTATATAAAAAGAAGTTTAATCGCGCCTCATTAGAAATTTATTGACAATTGATTGATAAATTGATTAAGAAACGTAATTCAATTATAACTTTTACACACCACAGTACCAATGATATTTGGAAAACTAAATAACCTTATAGTAATGCTTCTGTTTACAGGTAAACCGATGTTCCGTAAGTCGAAATTATACCGGGTAAGACGACTTTTTTAATTTCATGTATGCATATTTGACAGAGTTGACAAATTTCCTTTTTTTCTTTAAACGTTTGTTTTTTTCATCTTTAGTCTTCAAAAAAATACCCCATTTAAATCGATATATTGTATTATTTTTTTTTACAATCGCGTTTTATATATATACGGACATATCAGCATTTTGTATGTAATAATAAATTAATTTAATTTAAGAAAGTCATTAAAATATGGTTAAATTAAATGACATGTCTGTATTAAAAATGACAAATTTGTCACCTCTGTCAAAAATACATACATGTATTAAAAAATCGTCTTACCATTTAGAATACCGACTGACTAAACATTTACCTATAAATAGAATAATTAGTATAAGGTAATTTAGTTGCCCAAATATAATGGATACTGTGGCATTAGTTTAAAAGTTATAATAAAAATAAGTTTTTTTATTCTAACTTTAAAGGTCAATAACTCCCTAACAAAGCGCGGTAGAACTTTTTTATATGAATTACTAACATAATCTTGACGCACTTTATCACCCTTATCATTATCACCTACCTTTTACGACTCCCTGTATAACAAATACAGGGTGGCCCACCATATTCGACACGGTCTGTAGATGGATAACCATTGGGTTTTAAAAAAAGTAAATACTGGAACATATACAGATCGGATAAGGCCACAGTATAAAATTATTTTACTCCATACAGGGTGTCTCAAAAAGTGTGACGTATCAAAGTTATATTTTTTAAATGGAACACCCTATATTTTATGACAGTTTTAGATTCTACATAAAAAATAATTTAAGTTTGTTAATAGTACCAAGTGTCTAATTTTATTCGTTTTTGAAATATTTCATTTTTTTTCACAATGCAAGGGTGCAATTAAATTAATTTTATTTTAACAATATAAACTCCTTAAACTTTAAAATTTGTTACAAGACTAGGAAAAGTCTGCCTTATCATACGTAGGTCATATCGAGATCATCAGGGTGATCAAAAAATGATTTCAATTTTTTAGAAAGTCAAATTGCAATATTTCTCTTATTTTAAATGGAGCATCCTATATTTTTTACACCACATAATGACAAACCAAATGCTCTTTCAAATGTATAGGTTGCCTATACCTATCTTTTATACTTTTTAAGTAAATTCCGTTTTAATATATTTTTATTCCAAATGTCTATTTAAACGTAAGTAGGCTGTGATATAGCTATGCCTATTTACTAAGCCGTTATTGCAAAATATAAATTTGTTGGAAAAAAGCACAAAATTAAAAGATTTTGTATTATCTGCCAATATTTTTAAAATTCACAGAAAAAAAATTCATTAGTTGCTTATAATGCTACTTCCAATAACACTTATTTCAGCTGAATGTGGTAATGATAAAACTTGTGTTTTTAAACAATCCTAATAACTCCTCTGGTCAGTTATGACGACATTCTGTGACCTATAACTCGTTTCTTCCATTATCCATAATCACTGTGTAAAATTTTTAAAGCAACTATTAAGGTTATCAGATGGTTTCTCCTGGAATATTTTTCAGGATTAACTCTAGACTAAAGTTAACCATTTTTTCACATCCTACCAGTATTATATCATCTTATTGTTGTAGAAGAAGGGTTTTTATTTAAAATCATTGAAACTTCTTTTAAACTGACTAAAACACTAGTCACAGCCAACTTTAATTTAAATAAACATTTGGATTAAAAATTTGTAAAAACAGATTTTACTAAAAAAGCACGAATAATAGGTATAGGCAACCTATACACCATTTTAAGGAGTATTATATTTGTCATCATGTGACGTAAAAAAATACAGGGTGTTCCATTTAAAATAAGAGAGATATGGCTATTTGATTTTCTAAAAATTGAAATTATTTTTTGATCACCCTGTACAATATTTGATCTTGATTTGACCTACGTATGATATGGCAGACTTTTCTAATCCTGTTACACATTTTGAAGTTTAAAGTGTTAAAAGTGTTAAAGTAAAATCAATTTAATTTTACCTTTGCATTTTTCAAAAAAATCAAATATCACAAAAACGAATAAAATTAGACACTTAGTACTAAAAACAAACTTGAGTTATTTTTAAAGTAGAATCTAAATCCGTTATAAAATATAGGTGTTCCATTTAAAAAAATATAACTTTGATACGTCACACTTTTTGAGACACCCGGTATAGACTAAAATAATTTAATACCGTGGTCTTATCCGACCTGTATATGTTCCAGTATTTACTTTTTTAAAAACCCCATGGTTATCCAGCTACAGGCCGTGTCAAATATGGTGGGATACTCTGTATATTAGATTAACATATACCAGAAAATTACTCTAGACCGCAGATACATGATCACAAACAAATTTAAACCGCCCAATATTCCAAATTTGACCAAAGATTAATGAAGTAATTTTCATAGACCTCACACAAATTAGTCGTTTAGATGAAATCGTTAATCGAAGCAATATCCAATTGCCCACTCAGCAATATAGAAAATTAATTTAATATTAGAATTTTAAAAATCTTTATAGGGGATATTATTATAATAATATTCCAACTTATAATTTTCTTTTTCGGATCTTAGAATTTACATTTTTTGTTATTTTTTTAACTGTATAAAATAACAATTTATATAAAACATATTTCTTTTCCTACGACCAAATGTGAAAATAGTAAATAGTACACTGTTTTCATGCATAGAAAATGCCTTATATTACACTAGTGTTGCAAAGTACTTTACAACACTAGTGTGGCAAAGTATAATATAAAGCTGTCATCGCTGTCATTGTTATTTAAAATAAATTTGGAGTTATTAGGCTGTTAATGGGTTTTACATTGAAAAAGCCATGCAATATTTTTAATGAGGACCTTTTATAATTCTTAAATAATAAAAAGCGACTAGGTAGGTGATTTTGATATAAAAATATTGTTAAACAGTATAATATATCGCAGTAAAGAAAAGTATATATCACCCTAGTGATGCAAAGTTTTCAATTGTTTTCTTATTTTTTCCGTAAAGACAAACAACTTTTATTGTTTTTTTGGTGAATAATTTGTGGTCGTAGGAAAAATAGTGTACAGTACTCGTGTGAAAACGACTTTCTTACACTCGTGGGTTTGTCGCACTCGGCTAACGCCTCGTGCTACAATATTCCCACTCGTGTGAAATTAGTCATTTTCCACACTTGTAATGTAATATACTATATACTTTTAAAATAATGTTTTATGTAGAGAGAGACAAACATTTGTTTAACTGTCTGTAATAATTTTAAATCGTACACGTCAATAATTTCAGGTTATAGTAAAATTACGAATCCATAACAAAATAAATGTATCGGGTCATTTTATTTTGTATCTTGAAAAAAATTGTGACATTTATATTAGAAACAAATTAAACTTTCATATTCTTATATAACTTTTACATAAAATAAATACAGTAGTCCTTAATACTAGTGATTTCTAAAATCGTTTCTGTTTTACACAATAAAATCATAAATGCTAAAACTTCTGTAAGCTTCTTCGGCAACATAAAAATTATAATGTGATTTTAAATAAAATATTACATCCAGAATTATTTTTATGTGCAAGACTTTAAAAAGTAAAAGACAGTGCACCCGCAATAATAGCTTTGTTCGCGAGTTCGATTCTGAACCGGTTCTGGGACTATTCGCATACGCAGTAAAAAAGCAGCGTTCGCGGTTAGTAAAATCCTGAATTTTTAGTAACAGTTCTGTGTTCGCGGGTTACGATGGAATCAGTTCGTTACCGGTTCGTAACCTGATTAGCAGTCCTGGGATTTTTTTGGAACTAAAAGTTCAGTTCGGAATTTCATGCGCATTGTCGACATGGTCAGCTGTTTTCTGTCTTTGTGGTACAAAGATAAACCGTTGTATTACAGTTTATTTGTTTTTGCCACTTTTTATGCGGGTTAATATACCTATTGAATATTTTTTTTATATTTTTGTGATTCTAAGCGTATATTATAAACAAAGGATTTTTAATTGTATTCCGTATGAATGTATATATGCAATAAAATAAATAAAGATTTAATTAAATAATATAGACAATATTAGATTTTACCATTTCTTGTTGTTTGAATTTTATCTTTAGTTAAATACACATAGGTACTTATGTAAAAAACGAGAGGAGGCAGGGAATCCCTCGTCTTCCGCCAAGAGATCTCGAGTGGCATTCGACAGTATAACAATTTACCTTTTTGTTTAAATTTATTTTTTTTTGTATAGTATCCAATTTAACCATAAAAAATCCTAACCAAAAGGCTAGGTTAGAATACATCTTTTACTTTTACTTTAAAACAATTCTTAACCAGTTCGGTTCTGGTTCAGAATCGATTCATTATTAGACCCGCGAACAAAGCTAATAAAGGAGGTAAGCTATTAACCCCACCATAGAATTTTTGCTATGGTTCTTTAAGTTTTACTATTTTTAGTGCCGTCTTATGACTTTTATAAATAATTTTAAAGAAGTATATTTATGATAAAATTAAAAGTTTCTGGTTAGCTTTTATTTAAAAAATTGTCTTTTGTGCACATATCCATTTTTTGTCAATTTTTAAATCTGACGCTCTCGATCTTAATATCAACGTTCCTTCTTGATAGAAATTATTTAAAATTTAGCAACCTTTATTTGCAAATCTTTTTTTTATCTTTTAGACATCCCACGTAGGCATATGCCTAAATACCAGAGTACCGTGGGTGTCGGGTTATTAGATGTTTAACCCATCGTTCCCCCTTTTCCGTCAACGTTGTCCAAGCACTGAAACATGCAGTTATGAATTTCACAGCACCTTTTAGACAACGCGGTAGTGCCACCACGGTCGTTATTTTTAAATAACTACTACCTAAATATGTCTCCCCGTTGGAAATTAAACCGGCGACCTCTGGCTTCGAAGATCAAAGCTCTGTCCACTGCGCCACGGGAGAGACAAATACATCTTTCAATACAATAATTTCTATTGGACTTTTTATGCAAACTCGATTACCTAGTATACCATTACTTTTATGAAAAAAAATTATCAATGCAAGGTTATTTTTCTATGACAATAAATGTCATTTATTTTACAAATAATAATTCCCCAATATGCACGCTTACATGCTTTGCTACCAAATAACTATAATAAAAAATTATATTTTCCGGATTTTTTCAAAAATCTTTCTCGCACAAATAGCTATCATATATTTTTTTTAATTTTGATACTTCGAAACAACTGAGTATCGCACCGTATGAACTAAATATTAAAAAATTAAAAAAGTTCCTAAAAATTTAATAATATTTTAATTTTGTTTAAATAGGGATTGGTTGTAATCTTTTTAGAGCGATAAGTAGTAGTAAAAAAATGATTGGTCCGAGTGTTTTCTTTTAATAATAATGATTATATAAGGATTATTAATGTTTTATGCCACCATTTACAAAAAATTTACAAAAAGTTAAAAAAAGAAGTTATTAGAAATATTAATTTTAGCCCAAAAACAAAGTCTTGGTCTTTAATTATAATACTGCTATACAAAGTAGGTCTATATAAGGTCACGACATTCGGTCATATTGCTTTGACGTGTTATGACGTCACATCTCCCATTTTTCGGCCATGTTGTTCAGTGCCGGAGATATACAGTTTATTGTATTAGTAGAACAACCGTTTACACAACAGTTTTTAATTGTTATTAAGTTGTAAATTCTTTTACTTTAAATAAAAACATTTGGAATTACATCTTTCAACAAATATCACTTCCAAAACAATGCAAAATGAAATGCGCAAATTCTAGACGCCACTGGATTGATACTTAGCTTTGATTTTTACCCAGTCTTGCCAACTATTCTCCGAGAAGTGCCCTTCCTTGCGTCCCCGACCTCGAACCGCCTAAAAGTTGAGGATATGTCGCAACCTTATAAATATAAACTAACCTTGACTGCTATACACTTTCTAAGAGTATGTAAAACAAAAGTTTTTGTACGATAAATGGGAAATTGTTTGTATATTTGCCTTAATAAAAGGCATATTAGTGAAAATATAGGGCCTGTTAAAAATTCCTGCAGTAAATTTAAACTTAACAGTCAGATGAAAAAATATAAATTGGGATAAATTGTAGATTTGCTTTAATTTTCTTAGATTTGTTTGAGTGTAAGCTGGTTGAAACTGCTCTAAAGAAATATTTAATAATTGTATTATATAGGGTTAATTAATAAAATAATCCATAACATTATGACACTTTAAATTAAAGGCTATGACTTGGTACTTAGAGACATAGTTTTTGATTCTAAATAGCTTTTACATAAGATTTGGTTTCATTTTTAAAAACAATGGTATTTTATTAATAAACATTCTTTAGTTTTTTTTTAAATACTCTGTACACACTCTAACTTTTAATTAAACTGATTACTGCTAATACCATGCAGCAACTTTTATGAAGAATGAAATTTTTATGCCAAATATAAAGTAAAAATTATTTTAATTTGTTGTACACTTAATGGACCACACTGTAGATTATTATATTTTGGTTTTTGGTTATGAAACCATATACAGGGTGATTCAAAAATCGATTACGAAACTTAAGGGGTGACTCTACTTGACAAAATAAGGGTGGAGCTTCATATAATTTTTTCAAAATGTCATTCGTTTTCGAGTTACAAGCCGTCAAAGTTCAATTTTTATTTTGTTTTTATCGCCATATTGCATTTATTTTTTAACCAATCCTGTTCCAATTCTGAAATTTTAAGACAAAAGTACTTTTCTTAAATACCGCCAAAGGGCACTTTACCCAAAACTTAAAATTTATTTACATCATAACTTTTATTTTAACAGATATCGCAAAGCTGGGGGCGTCATTTTATAGATCATCAAAAACTAAAAAAAAAGGTAGTGTTTATTAAAGTCGATAAACCTCACCGTTTAGGCACCAATAGACATCAAAGTTTTCATTAATTTCAATAAAATTCCAAACATACATACATACAGGGTGTCCAGTAACTCAACCAACAAACTTTACGGGGCGATTCTACAATAGAAAATAAGAAAAACGTCATATAAACATATGTCTTAAACGTCTTAGTTTTTAAACTACGGTGTGTTAAATATTTAAAAAAAAACGTTTATTTTATTATTTAACACCCCGTAGTTCAAAAACTAAGACATTAAGGACATATGTTTATATAAAGTTTTTTCTTATTTTTTGTTGTAGAATCATTTGGTTAAGTTTGTGGGTTAAGTTACTGGACACCAGTATACCTCATTTTTTAAGTTTTTGATTTTCTATAAAATGGCGCCCCCTGCTTTGCGATATCTGTCAAAATAAAAAAGTTATTATGTAAATAAATTTTAAGTTTTAGGTAAAGTGCCCTCTAACGGTATTTAAAAAAGTACTTTTGTCTTAAAATTTTAGAATCTGCAAAGCTCGATTTGTGTGCCAAATATCAACAGGATTGGTTAAAAAATAAATGCAATATGGCGATAAAACCAAAATAAAAATTGAACTTTGACGGCTTGTAACTCGAAAACGAATGACATTTTGAAAAAAATGTATATAAAGCTCTACCCATATTTTGTCAAGTAGAATCACCCTCTTAAGATTTGTGATCGACTTTTGAATCACCCTGTATATACATTTTAGGTTCTAATTATTTTCCTACGTACGCTAGTTGGTCCTAAAACTCTAATTAAAAGTTGGTTGTGTTGTTATAAGTAATTACACTATACTACTGTCACATAAATGCTCTTCAAATTGTTTCTTAGTATCTCGAAAAGACAAATGGTAAATGCTGCCAGAAGTTCCATGAATATACATGAAATTACTTCCACTAGGATAAAGTTGTCTTTATGAAATAATAAATTTAAGTTTTGAAGCAACTAAATTATATTAATCCAAAACTCAGATTTAAATTGATTTTTTTGTATCAAACAAATAGGCTTTATTTTTGTAAATACTTTAAAAGGGCCCCCGTTTATAATTTTTTCTAAACGACTGTATGTACTAGAATGAGCCAAAAAAATCGACTATATATTTTTTTTTAATATATCGAAAATATTGTTTATGTTTTACCCATCTATTATTGATCTGTAATACCTTAGAAACGAAATATGTTATGGTAGCAATAATACCTGCTATTACACCTAGGGCATTATAAGCGGGCATTATGATAATGCCCGCTTATAATGCCCTAATGCGCTAATATGGATATTTTATTGCTTATCCAATTTTATTTCTCTCACAATCAAAGATTAAGTTTATACAAACATATGTATTAAAATAAAATCAATAACTTACCAGTTCCTGAAAATATGCCATTAAAACGATTTCGGTTATTTGAAGAATTGCGTTCGCATCTTTCCAAATACCAAATATGCCATACTCCCGATCATACTGTTGCCTTGATTTAACTGGCAAAAGATTTTCGGTCTCTTTTATGGCCTTTTCTCTTATATTTTGTGGAATTTCTTCCATTTTGAGCAAATCGTTAAATAAAAAATGCCAACTGACTAACTGATAGAAACATTAAAGTCAAACTTAACACCAGTCGTTATCTACTTACGTATACAGGTACAGGTGCAACTTATTTTTTATATTGCGAATAAATAATGTAATTATTCATTGAAAAACTCTTTTTTGGGTAAAACATAAAGCATTGTATGCACCACGGGCTTTACTGGACTATAATGCCCATCAGGTCGAAATCTGGCCCTCGGACTATTTCGACCTTCAGGGCATTATAGTCCTAGTAACGCCCTTGATACATAAATAGCTATTAGGGTGACAAAGCAAAAATATCGTAAAGATTTAGGTCCTTAATTTTAATTTTTAGAGGTTCCTCTTCTTTAATTTAAATTTTTATTGTTGCGTCAAATGTATCTAACAATCGAGGTAAAAAAATTATGTGTAGATACGTATATTATTAGAGTAATTAAATATTTGCCTCCAAAAACGTCTTATTAAAATTCTGCCAGACGAACTGTTTTCAAACAATCAAGCATTCTAATACAATTCAATTTTGAATTTGCCGTTCGTCTTATTATTGGATCTTTGTAACTAACAAAAAGACTTCACTTGCCCATCATCGAGTAGAGAAATCAATCAAATATTCTTAAAGGATATTTAATGACTTTGCTCACGAATGTCCAGTATGGTCCCTCCTAATGTTGTTCCCAATTGAGAAACTCGTTCTGTTGAAAGATATTCATCAACTATACAGTTGAATTGAACAGACCCTAAACTTACTATTCTCGTTCATTCTTTAATACCAGAGTTTTTAGACTCATTAGAACCTATTGATATATAACAGCCATAGCCAAAATCTTGAAGTTTTATTAACTTCCTATCTGCTGAAATACCACTAAATTATAAGATACCTACGTGGTGTAGATTTAAAAGTCAGGCTCTAACAGAAACTTATGGAGTTGATTCTAACTCTGACAAAATAAGGGTAGAAGCTTCATATATTCGTTTTTCTAATGTCATTCGTTTTCGAATTACAAGCCGTCAAAGTTCAATTTTTATTTTGGTTTTATCGCCATATTGCATTTATTTTTTAACCAATCCAGTTGATATTTGGCACACAAATCGAGCTTTGCAGATTCTAAAATTTTAAGATAAATGTACTTTTTTAAATACCGCCATAGACACTTTACCCAAAACTTAAATTATTTACATCATAACTTTTGAATTATGACAGATATTGCAAAGCTGGGGGCGCCATTTTATAGACAATCAAAAACTTCAAATATAAGGTACTCTTTATTAAAGTCGATAAACCTCACCGTTTAGGCACCAATAGGCAACAAAGTTTTTATCAATTTCAATTAAATTACCTACATACATACAGGGTGTCCAGTAACTCAACCAAAAAACTTAACCAAACGATTCTACAACAAAAAATAAGAAAAAACTTCATATAAACATATGACCTAAACGTCTTAGTTCTTAAACTACGGGGTGTTAAATATTGAAAAAAAAGTTTTTTTATATATTTAAGAATCTGCAAGGCTCGATTTGTGTGCTAAATATTAACTGGATTGGTTAAAAAATAAATGCAATATGGCGAAAAAAACAAAATAAAAATTGAATTTTGACGGCTTGTAACTCGAAAACAAACGACATTTTGAAAAAAAATTATATGAAGCTCCACCGTTATATTGTCAAGTAGAATCACCCCTTTAAGTTTCGTGATCGATTTTTAAATCACCCTGTATATCTTAACTAATTTTAGGTTAATATTTGTTTGTTACACGAAAACGGAGATTTACTTAATCTACATAAGTGTGGGAAATATAACCTCCTTATTTAAAATGGGTTAAATACGTCATAAACCACTTTATTTATGCCATTTTTTTACCCGCTAAAACAAGTTTTTTTTTTCAATTTTAAATCATACTTGCAAAATAATTAAATAAAACTCGTGTCATGAACTGAATTTGTTTGCACTCTTTTGCATACATTATTCTCAAACACTTCCACTTTATTTAAATTACTCATTTCATTTACACGCCTTTTGAATATTTATAAACTTTAAGCAAAATTTTACTTTTTCGAAGTACTAACGGATTTTATTGAAAAGCTTGACAGTGCTTTACTTCAATTTCGGTAAAAGTATAACATAACTTTATGATTTTTAGTTTCAAACTTTGTTTTGTTAGTTCTCAAATTATTTTTCCCTATTTTGCCCTTGGATATGTGAAGTTTCATTAAAACAGTAGATATAATAATATAAAAAATTAATATAAATCATTTTTAAATTAAATTTAAATAATTAAAAGTATAATACAATAATATTCCACATTGTTTCTCCTTTTAAAGTCTCTCTCGCCGTCTTGGAGCCCGGTTACACAGTTGCTGGTTTGCCAAATCGGATCTGGCATCTTGCAAACCACGGATCGTATAACATAACCTGATGTACTGGTCTGCCGTCGCCGGACGTGACCGCAGTCTCAACCAGATTTTCCAAATTTTGGTCCGACGTCCGGCAAATCAAAGGTGTTCGTGTTTTTTCTTGCATCACTGCCAAGTGTCTAGCATCACTGGCAAAAATGGAAGAACTGGCGAACTGTCTTAGTATCAGAACGATAAAACAAGGAATAGCGGCGCTGGCAATTGCCTTGCAGCAATGCCATAAGGAATGTCAAACTTCACGTTTTCCAATGAATAACGTTCACAACTGGCGTTCTAGATCACGTTTCACGGGTTTTGAAGCATTGAAGTCACTGAGTCCTTTTCTTGCCTGTTTTGCCCGGAATCCCTAAATGATTTGAAAAAGGGTTGGTCATTTATAGAAGGGTAATTCCAGTTTCTTGGGGTGAGTCGATTTCTTTTCCTTCGAAAATCCCCAGGGTTTAAGACCATGTGTCTAATTTTTTTATGTTTTGAAGGGATTGGAATGAATGGGATTTTTTTGCGCCGTGGAATGCGGTTTTTTTTTTTCTACCAATGGTACAATCTGATGCCAATGTGGTATAGTATTTTTATTGAAACCTAAATTATTTAACAAAATAAGTAATTCGGGGATTTTCTTCTTTTTAGGGTATTGTGAATCATTCATTTTTGTGAAGTTTTTATTTTAAATAAAACTTTTATTTGAAATGCTTTTCTGTCAACGTATGATTTTTTTGTCAACCAATGGGTTCTGGTTGCGGATGTTTTATTCCAGCCATTTCTTTTTTTATGTATGCTGATGGATTTTGGGTTGATCCTGCTGGTTTGATCCAGAGCTGTACATATGATGTATAAAGTTGTAAATAAGCAGAAATAAGATAACCAGGAAGTCCACTTTAGTTTCGAGAGAACAAGACATCGAGGGATAACTAATAAGGCCAGATTTTTATTATATCACAATTTTTTTATTAACAGGCCTATTTTTTTTAAACAGCTATTTAAACTTCTTTTAATAATAAAAAGAGAGAGACTCTCAATTTATGTACATAAAGTATTAAACATAAATTAAACACCTATTGTGATGCCTTTTCCAGTTATTCTTTTTACAACTCACTGTTAAATTGCCAAGAGTGGCTAGGTACTATTTTTTTAAATTTTTACATAACCTCGTGTAAACATTCTAATTTTTTTTTATTGTAAAAAGTTATATAACATTTTTAATTAAATTAAAAACCTATAAAGGTCTAACTAAAAATAAATTATTTAATAGTTTTAGATAACCCCTCTTGTTTTATTGCTAACCAGGTGCTATTCAGTTTTTTTAAGGTAACAATGGTGTTGTAAACTGAAGTGTTTCCTAGATATACACTGAGTATCCTCTCCAAAATTATAAATCTAGCTGGTGGCCAATATTTCGAAAAAAGAATAAAGGATATACAATACATAGTGGTCAACTTACCCCTGCCTTCGACAAAAGAGCTGCCAATCGCAATCTGTAGAAAAGGCTACCTCAAAAAGGTACGTCACACCAACAAAAAGACTCATCCAAAAGCCATTTTGATGAATGGCAAAATCACTAAAACCTGATACGGTGTTTCGTTATGTAAAATTTGGGATTGTCTAATATGTATTAAAATATGATGAAACATTTAATAATGTATAATAAAAGTATACATTATATAAGTATTTGACCCAAGTTTAACAAAAATTAGACAAAATAGCTATTTATGTATCAAGGGCGTTACTAGGACTATAATGCCCAGAAGGTCAGAAATAGCCCGAGGGCCTCTGGCATGAGGGCTAAATTTCGACCTGATGGGCTTTATAGTCCAGTAAAGCCCGTGGTGCATACAATGCTTTATGTTTTACCCAAAAAGAGTTATTCAATGACTAATTACATTATTTATTCGCAATATAAAAATAAGTTGCACCTGTACCTGTATACGTAAGTAGATAATGACTGGTGTTAAGTTTGACTTTGATGTTTCTATCAGTTAGTCAGTTGGCATTTTTTATTTAACGATTTGCTCAAAATGGAAGAAATTCCACAAAATATAAGAGAAAAGGCCATAAAAGCGACCGAAAATCTTTGCCAGTTAAATCAAGGCAACAGTATGATCGGGAGTATGACATATTTGGTATTTGGAAAGATGCGAACGCAATTCTTCAAATAACCGAAACCGTTTTAATGGCATATTTTCAGGAACTGGTAAGTTATTGATTTTATTTTAATACATATGTTTGAATAAACTTGATCTTTATTGTGAGAGAAATAAAATTGGATAAGCAATCAAATTTCCATATTAGCGCATTAGGGCATTATAAGCGGGCTTTATCATAATGCCCGCTTATAATGCCCTAGGTGTGATAGCAGGGATTATTGCTACCATAACATATTCCGTTTCTAAGGTATTACAGATCAATAATAGATGGGTAAAACATAAACGAATTTTACATACAGAACACCATATTTTAGCGATTTTGCCATACATCAAAATGGCTTTTATTTTAATAAACGACATCCTTTCGTCGTAGGAAAGAATATTAAGATTACAAATTACCCCAAAATTAAATTAATTTTTCAAAAATAATATCGGTTCAAAGAAAAACCAGTGGCGTACATTTTTTTCAAAAAGATTCCATACAACTCTTGTTCGAACGCCACTGCTTTTCTTTACTTCTTTAGTCAAAAATGGTATTTAATGTTCGAAAGAAGTGTACTAAAGTTTGTGGGAATATCTGGAGTGGTAGATAATTTATGATAAAAAAGGCATTTTTTTGGAAAACGAAGCATTTTCCAACCTACTTTTATTTGAAAAATGTTTTTATTTTCTTGCATTTGATACAGTGCTAAGGAAATAGTATCAAGTTAAAAATATAGCTCTATATATTAACCGGTTTTTAAAAATATTTGGTATTGCGTATACGTATTAATCGAACTTATTTTTCCTGAGATACAGGGCTTTAAAGTTTTACAAAAGTCGGTATTTTTTTAATTTCTTAAAAACGCTGCAACCGATTTGATTAAATTTGGTGTACCTATTTAATGTAGTAAGGCGCTTGTAGAGCTCTACCTAAATTAGGATTATTGGGTCCAGTGGCGTCTCAGTGGGTAGTACAGCCAATATAATTAAGCAAGAAAAGTACACTCCCTAAAAGTGCAACTTTTTTGTCTTTTGTATTTTCTTTGTATATCGATTTGTTTTCGCGAAAAAAACATTGAAGACACTTTAAGTGATATATACTAAAAAGTATCCATAAGCAGCATAAAATGAAATCCAGAAATAAAAAACAATAATTTTTACTTAAGTAAATAAAAAGAATGACAATTTCTGATAAAATACACTGCTATATACTGTTCATTTATTTAAAGGCAAATAATTGTTTATTTTTTATTTCCGTTTTTTTACCATGTTGTCTATTGATACTTTTTAGAAGAAATTAATGTAGCTTTAATTTTTTTCTCTAAAACGAAGCTAGATGCAAAGACAGTTAAAGAAACTAAAAAGTTGCATTTTAATTTGCCTAATCGAAAAAAAAAAATAAAAACTTTATAAAAGGTCAGTGGCGTACTTTTTTTCTTTTCTAAATATTATAGGCTGTGATGCCTACTGAGACACCACTGGACACAAAAATTTTAATCTAGGTAGAGATTTGCAAGCGACTTATTACATTAAATAAGGTTACCAAATTTTATCTAAATCGGTTAAAGAGTTTTAAGATATTTAAAAAAAAAACACTTTTTTAAAACTTTAACGTCCTAGTCTCTCAGAAATAAAGTGAAGTCCGGATATACTTTTTTTTCACCCTTTCGGGGTCATCCCACCCAGGTCCGACGACCGCCCCTAGGTGGTGCACTGCAGCCTGAAGGCTTATTGTACCTTGACCCTACTCCTTCCCATTCCACACATCATTCATTCCACTAACTTGGATGGTTGTTGCTCGGTCCGTTTGTTCACCCCCGAGCAGAACACCGCGTGCCGTCGGTCACCCATCCAAGTTATGGGCGCGCACTTCACTGCTTAACTCCGGAGATCAACGCTTGCCGATACAACCGGAGCAGCCACAAGCGCGCCTAAGTCCGGATATATGCTTTTAGGAACTTTTTTATATAAAAATTCATAAAGATAGCCCTTTAAAATTATATTTCCAAAATATTTATTTTGGTATGGCAAGGCACAAATCGTTTAGACTGTACCTACCGCGAATCATTTCAGATTAGTGTAGATCATAACCGATGGCAGATCAGTCTGTGATCGACTAAATTACCGACCGTGTAACCGGGCCTTTGGATAAGCTAGTAAACGAATAAATTTTTTTGTCAAATAGGAATACTTGATCGGACTAGATCCGCAGACGTTCAATCAAGTCTTGTCAAACTGGAATTTTAGAGATAATAATAAAAACCGATTAGAACTCTTTGTTTGACCCTTCGGACAGTGCGGACGTGCGTAGAAGACTACAAAGTTCTTCCCGGAATGGCGGCTAGAGGTATCGTACGAACGTTTTTTACCTTCGGGGATCAAGGAAAGATTCACGCTAAATTGACGGCATCTTTCTTCTGGATCTAAGCGCTGTGAGCGAAAATTCCTATAAGCTGATGGTATCCTGTTTGGTGGTGAACACGAGGTATTTCTCAAATGGCGGGAAATAGATGGGCGTGCCATGGGAACTGTCAGTAGTGAAAGTGAAGGTTATACGTAACACCATTAGCAGATCTTGGTTTGACAGCCGACAATTTATGCATTGCATCGATTGTTGAATTATTTGTTTTCTTTTTGGAATTTCTGGGAGCTACGAGCTCGATTATCCAGATTTTCCGCCGACGAAGCCCTGGAAAGCATAGTCTGGAAGGGGGAGAGTGGTGGATTGGACCTGAAGGGACCAAAACCAAGAAAAATAAAATAGAAATAGAATAGAAAAACCGATGAAAAAAATAGCACCATACGTCTTGAAAATAATGCATTTCTGGACCTATGCAACTAGACAAATTTTTGCATAGACTCTCGAAAATAAGCCCTTTAAGCAATTACGAAACACACTGTATAAATACACTTTTAAAATTCGTAACATAACTTCCCAATTTCGTACATTTTTTGCATGAACAGATTTTTGAGATTTCTGATCCACCTAAATTCCCCCAGGACATAGAGAGACATTGCTTGATAAGTCCTCCGGGCTAGGTATTAATTTTCAGGCATTTCTCGAATATTCTGTGACAGAGACTTGTCCTTGATCTTAATCTGCGGTCTAGACGAATTTCCTGTAGGATATGTTTAATACATTAGGTTTTACAGAATGTTTACTGTGGAATTACAATAAAAATTGTCTTTTTTGCATTATCACAACTCTAGAATTATTTTTGCTTTTCCAAAAGTACAATTATTAAATTATATTTTTATTACATGTGCCCACTTTCCATATCGTCGGTATAAAGGTAAAACTAACTAAGTAACAATTTTTTTTTGGAGATATCAGCATTTTTATATAAAATTTGCTTAAAAAAAAGAAAAGCCTTTGCTATTATATTTTATATTACTATCAACAGTAATAAATTTTAGAAAGAGTTGCTTCTAATTTTTACAAAAAAAAAACAAAAGAACGTCAGAAGTAACAGTTTTCGTACCTAGTGAATTTTGCCTCTTTTGTAACCTAGTAATTTTACCATATAGTGCATAAATAAAGTAATATAACTGCTCCTAAAAACACTAGAAAAAATTGTTAGCTCACTAAACTTAAAACCAAATTAATAGTTTAACTTAATACACCCCCGAATAATATCCTGACTCGACTTTTGCATCCAAAAACTCACTAAGTGACACATACGGAATATTATTTATTTACGTTTCAAGTTACTTAGGGAGGTTTACCGTTACTACAAAAGTTTTTCTTGCATTTAGTGAATTTTAATATTTTACTTAAGGACTTTAAAAGTCAAACATGGCAGTTTTGAGTTGTTCATATGACAGAACTATTACTTGGGTATGCTAAACTTATTTTTGATAAAAATGTTACTTAGCGACTTTTACCTTTATACCGACGATATATAGGCGCGGGCGGAGGGCACGGGGTGCCGGTGTTTGAATTTTAATATTTTACTTAAGGACTTTAGAAGTCAAACATGGTAGTTTTGACTTGTTCATATGACAGAACTATTACTTGGGTATGCTTAACTCATTTTTGAGAAAAATGTTACTTAGCGACTTTTACCTTTATACCGACGATATATAGGATGTCTCTAATAGGCTGCTACCACAAATTCCTAAGGTTAAAATATAAGGGTCTAACCCAACTTAGCTTAGTTCAAAAGTGGATGATTACGAGGATACAGAGTGTCAAGTGTCAAGAATTTATTGTGATTTTGAATTTATCATATTATGGACATGCAAAAAGTCTTTTTAGAGACATCCTGTATAGACCTTCGTCCAGTGATATATCAGAAGGTTGATATTATTTTTAGGATGCCGCGTGATATTTTTATATATTGTTGGATATATATGATGAAAAAATATCCCGCAAAAGCCACAGTCTTTAATATTAATATTAAGAGGTCCTACATAATAAATTTTGATTTTCCATATTATTAACATGAGAAAGTTGTTTTTTTTGGGTTTGGAATTTTAATAACTCTTTAATGGTTCATTAACAAGGCTAGACCAAATCATTGTCTTTTTTCTTTTTATCTTTGGACAATCCACGAAGGCTGAAAGCCTAAATACTAACTTACCGTGGGTGTCTTAAGCAGGGTAAGAGGAAGTTTGTTAACACGGGACTTAAAAACTTGAAGATTTGGGGGAAGGAAAGACCTCCGCTGGTAGTAGGTTCAACAGTCTAGAAACTCTAGGGATAAAAGAACGAACGAAATGGGAAGTTCGGGGCCTGTCCAATTGGACCGTATAGGGATGCTTACGTGCGGCACCACGAGTTTATCTGTTGGGAGCTGCAAGAGGAGGGACTATACCGGATAATTCGTCGGAGCAGAAGCCGTAAAAGTATCTATAGAAGAGCGATAGATCTCCCACAGCTCGACGATGGGCAAGAGCAGGAAGTCTTTGAGTAAGTAAAGGATCATTAATAACACGAACAGCCCTTCTATGAATGGCATCAAGCATGCTGAGGGTCGTAGGGAATGCCATTACCCAGACATGAGAACAATATTCCAGAGAGGGTCGAATTTGGGACACATACAAAGTGTATAAATTGGAAGCAGAAAAATACTTTTTGGCTCGGAAAAGAAATTCAAGCTTTTTGAAGCCGCGGTGGCTATAGATACAATGTGTTTATGCCAGTTAAGGTTATTCTCAAATTTGACGCCTACAAGGTTAAATGTGTCCCCGCTCTGCAAAACCTGGCCACTCATAAGCAAAGGGTGAGTGTTTGATGATTTTTTTCGCGACAAGGAACATGATTGTGTTTTGGATGCATTCAATTGAACGAAATTTTTGGCGCCCCAATCCAATATCAATTTGAGATCCTGTGAAAGAGATATCTTCATCGCCCTGCGTTTGCTTTCCAATTTGAGATCCTGTGAAAGAGATATCTTCATCGCCCTGCGTTTGCTTTCCAAGTCGGGTTGAGAGATTGGTTTGGGAACCTGAAAAGTGGAGTCACTGCGGATCTAAACACACGTAAACCGTACGTATAATTTGCCGCTTCATTAATTCCGCCAAGCCAGCGTCTAAATTAATGACCAAAAATTTAGCTTTGTTCCGGGTGTCCATAGTGAAACGACAACCCAGCAAACACTATTTGCCGGCAATATACATTTTTCATATTGGCATTGATGGTAAAGCATTAGCAATTGGTGGCAATATTATGCCAACATCTAATACGCATTAAAAAGTTAACCCTAAATAAACAATCAGTTGCCAATAAATTTTACATGCAGGCGAATTGCCTGCAAGCATACAAAAATGGCGGCATACCAATCCTGATTAAATAAAACATGCCTTTTTGTTGCAGGCAAATAAATATTGGATTTTTGAGGGCAAACCTTCAACGCATATTTATACTTTTCAAACCATATTATTAACATTGGTATTTTACTCACATTCGAGCAATTTTTTTGATCTGTTTTATTTATAATGGCAGCTAAACAACATTATTTTATGTTTTTTACATAATTTAAAGGAAATGGCCTTTTCATAACATTTTATTGTTAAAAATCATGCAAATAAAAATTAGGTCAAACAAAATGTTTATTATATATTTTTGAGAGAATAAAAATAAAATGATGGTAAAATTAGCTAGGTTAATTTCGACGATTTTGACCGAAGGTAATAAATTTAAATTTCCCGCTTAGCCGAAATACAAGATTTGACAATTTGACAGATGAGGCAACCTTGCTTATTTTGTTTGGCCGCTTTGTGCAAATGTTTTCTACGTGGTTTTCTAGCTTTTTAGTTTTATTTTTAAAGAAAAGAGTTTTTAGTAAACATAATTAAGTGTATTCATTACCTAATTAGTGTGTGTTGTGAGGCGTGTTATTCAAGTAGACTGTTAGGAGCCGTAAACATTTTGTTTAAAATCTTTTAAATTTGTGTTAGATTGTTATAGACGTGTTAATAAAAAAATTATATATTTTTAATAGTTTTTTTTGACATTTAACTCCTTTAAAATATTTCTCCCTATGTTTTGGATCTGAAAATTTAGTGTAAGTGTCCCTTAAATACTTACTATTTTAAAATGTTTTCTTTTGATTTACTATCTTTTTTAATTTTATTACATACTTCTTATTTTTTTTTGGTTTATTGTTACGGTATAAAAATTTAAATTATGTAATCTTTTTATTTATAAAGTTTTCCTGACTTTTTTCTCATATTTTTCGATTCCAAAATTCTTAATATGTTATTTAACTTTTGGGACATTCAACTTATAAAACTTGCAGTACTTATTTAATAATAAATGCCATTATCCTAAACGCATTTTTTTGCCAATAATTTATTAATGATGGATGCCATCATCCTAATAACGGCCAATTGCCCACTTTCGCGTCTTTTTGATACCTTTTTGCCAATGCCTTGCCCTTAAAGAGTGTTGGCAATGCCAGTAAATTAAATGTACAAAAAATGTTATATGGGAATTGTCTTTCCTTGTATAAAATTGAACCCTTAACAGAAAAGCTTTTTTAATTTTACGATAAACCGTCGCGTTTGGAAGTTATTCAGCTTTAAAATATAATTTATAATATTTTTCTTATGTTTTTCCAATTTTTGAGGAAACTATCAAGTTCATTAAAAAAATGTATCATAAATATTAATATAAGATGCTGTGGCTTTAACAGGATTTTTTATCATCATTTCCAACAACATTTTCGATATAATTAACAAAAAAATAGTCGATTTTTTTCAATCAGTCTATTACACAAACAAACATTCATATATACATACAAACAAGTGAAGCTGCCAAAAGCGTGGTTGAAAAGATAAAACATCCCTGAATAATAAAATGTTTTGGAGAAAATGCACGCAAATCAAAAAATAACAAAAGAAACACGCTGATGCAAAAAGACACGTGTGCAGTTTCCCCAATAATTGCTCTCGGGCGAAATAAAATTGTTCGAAAACATTGAAAAATGTCATTAAGTTCATTTTTGTCGCGATCCGAATCAAATTATTTTTGTGCTGCCGTACGTAAAAATTTGATTATGTAGCGGTGGCTGTTCCCGTCAGTATGATGTGTTTTTAATACTTATAAAACATAAAAAAAACTTTGTAAAGGCCTCAAAAAAGAATAGTATGCGATTCAGCTGCTAAAATCTGCAGGTATCTGTTTTTTAATAAAACTTGTTTTTATAATTGATACGTGGTAGTACAATAGATGAGACCAGGGTTGCCCTAAAAAAATTGCTGCAATTACCTTTAATTAAATTTAAGGTAATAAGTTTTTGTAGATAAATTGCAGATACATATTTTTTTATGTGAACCAACCATCAATTAAAAGAAAATGACAAAGAAATATAAAAAGTGGGTGCCAGCCCCCAGTCAGCCGCAAGCAGAGGTTGCCACTATTCGAATTAATTTTTCTACTACTCTTAAATGGTAATATACAAAGTATTACAGAGTGTAAAAAAAAATAGAAGCAGATTTTAAAATGTAAATGTGATTTTTCGTAGAATTTAGTGACGTACCTACATTTTTTCATTGACTTTTATTTTTAAGTTATAACACAAAGTAGTAGTAGTCTCAACCCGACTTCGAAGGCAAACGTAGGAAGATGCAGATATCTCTTTCACAGGATCTCAATGTGATATTGGATTGGGGCGCCAAAAATCTCGTTCAATTTAATGCATCCAAAACACAATCATGTTCCTTGTCGCGAAAAAATCATCAGACACTCACCCTTTGCTTATAAGTGGCCAGGTTTTGCAGAGCGGGGACACATTTAACCTTGTGGGCGTCACATTTAAAAATAACCTTAACTGGCATAAACACATTGTATCTGTATATAAAGAAAAACGGAGTAGCTCAGGTGCATAACACTTTCCGTCATTGAAACGCCATAAAGTAGAACGAAATGCTCCTGAGCTACTCGGGAGCGCTCTATTTGCGTCACTGGAAAGCCACTCTGGATGGCTCTCGGCGGCCCTGTACGCATGTAGATATTCGATGTAACCCTTAATTTATAATTTATTTAAAATCTGACCTAATCAGTCGCCTAGATATTCCAAAAATAATCCTTAACTCTCCGACGGGCCAAAAGATAATTTAATTGTGGCATTTGGGTCAATATAGAAGGGTCTATTACATCAATTCTCCATTAGGAAAGGCTTTTAGAAGACACGACTCAATTATTATCTAGTTAGGGTTTGTTGTTTTAGGTTTATTGAAGCAAATATCCAACGCATAAATTTGCACTTATTATTAAAAAAATTGCGTTTTTACATTAAGATACTAAGTGATTCAAAAATTAAGAACAAAACTTAAGGCGTTTTTTTAAGATTTTATTTTTCCAAAATGTTATTGGTTTTCTGGTTACAACCCATCAATGTTCAAATGTTTAATGGGTAATTTTCTAGAAACCTGCGGCAACTCCGATTTTAACGACATTTGGTATATGGGGGTTTTTGGGGAGCTGATCACGAATCTGAAAGATTTTTTCATCATCAAAGTTCCAATTTAAACTAAGCTTATTTTCATTATATTCTCCCTTCTTTTTGCACACAATTCTTGATTTAAAGCTAAAGTGTCACACAATATTTGATTTTCACTTGTTAAAACCCCGTTTTTCTACGTTTTTACATTATTTTTGCATTAAATTGCGTGGATTTTCTTTTATAATGCGGCAACCATACATACACATATGGCTTCATGGCACACTGGGATTGAAATGATTCAAAGTATAGCTATCAAGAATTGTGGGCAAAAGAAGGGGATAATGTAAAAATAGGGTCAGTTTAAAATCCAAGTCTGATGATAAATATCTCAAGAACGAAACGTTTCCGCCAAAAAATTCTTTCAGATTCGTAATCAGCGCCTCAAAAACCCCGTTTACCAAATTTCGTCAAAATCGGAGTTGCCGCAGGTTTCTAGAAAATTACCGTTTAATGATTCTTCAAGTAAAATACAGAACACCAATTTTAAAGACCTTGTAGTGCCTGGGCCACTAAACCACTTTTAAAACCTTTTAGGGAGGGGGGATTCGTTTTGACAAGTCTACCACGAATATTCATACCGACATATATGAAAGCGGCTCTTTAACCCAGCCTGTCAATGTCAAATGTTTTGATTGTCAGACAGGGCGCACGCGTCACTTTTAGTCTCGGACAAGTTTTACAGGCAATTTTTAAACATTTTTTCAAAAATGGTAAGGATTACAGTCATGGAACCACAAGGTTCAAACAAATCTTTCGGGTCGCACTAGGCGGATTACATGACTGTAACCCTTATGATTTTTGACACAATGTTTAAAAATTGTAAAACAAAACATTGTAGGGTCCGCGCGTTTAGTAAAGAGGCCACCGACGTCATCAATTTCTGCGCAAAATCTCCTCTTATTCCCTCATCCCGTATGTAAAATGTTATTTTTTTGTAGATATATGTTCTATAGTTCGGCGGATTCATTTAACAGATGGTATTTATTTGGGTACACGCCAAAATAAAATTAAAAGTTCATTTATAAAATACCTTGCGAATGCAATAAGTTTTATATAGGTGAAACTTGTAGACCATTAGCCAAACGCATAAAAGAACACAGATCATACATAAAAAACACAGAATTTCATAAATCAAAAATCTGCCAACACGCATTTGATAACAATCGAATATACTGGGATTCTTCGAACATTTTAGCAAAGGAAACTTGTTCTAAAAAACGCAAAATCAAAGAAAGTGCGTATATATTATTAAATAAAGATAATTGTGTAGCATCAATTTCAGTTAATTTAAATAACACTTGGTTGCCTTTGCTTGATACTGAAGTATCTTCAGGAAGACTAAAAATTAACTAACTATTCACCTTTTTTGTAAAATAAACAATCAATACACCAGCAACCAGTTATCTATGTCACTATGACACTATAACCAAACAAACATATTTTGACATTTAATGTCAAAGATTTCAGAATATCCTAAAAAAGACACAAATTTTAAATTTTAAAACCTTAATAATAATAAATTTTTATTTTTATTCCTTTTATCTTAACAACGGTGGTGGATTTGCCACCGAAACGTCGATTTTTAATTATCTTTTTAATTGTTTAATTTTTTTTTTTTGGTTTTTTAAAACTTTTAATTTTATTTTGGCGTGTACCCAAATAAATACCATCCGTTATTTTTTTATAAATCAAATCTTTAAAATGCCTACTTCCTAGGTAGCTATACGAACCCCTCGAAACCGCGATTGAAAGAGAGTTACAGAAGATTTCGCGTAGATAATGATGACGTCAATGGCCTCTTTACTAAACGCGCTGACTTTCATAAACTTGTCTGACAAAAAGTGACGCGTTCGCACTGACACCCGAAATATTTGACATTAACAGGCTGGATTAATGCGCGGCTTCCATATATGGCGGTATGTGTATTCGTGGTAGATTGGTCAAAAGAAACCCCTTAAAAAGATTTTAAAAGTGTTCTTATCATAAAGTACATCTCATGAATGACCCGGGGACTATTGCATCGGTCCTTTGGAAAACTTTATAAAAAATGGAGTAGTAGTTATTACAACTCTAAAATTAACTATCTAAAATGGCATTTTTTAAATAACACACCGTAAATATTGTGTTACTCAAAGTCGATTGATGAGATAAGGTCACGACATTCGCCATATTGGCTAGCGCGGCTGTGACGTCAAGTCGGGCCATTTTCGGCCATGTTTGATTTTAGGCAGATCAGTGGCGTAGAATTAAGGAGAAAACAAAAAAGAACTGTATGTTGAAAACAAAATTTATTGGATTATTTTAATAGGCATAACTTTATCAAAGCGACGACAAGACGATGAGGTTCCTGGCAGAGCAAATCATTTTCCATGGTTCCGTAAGTCAAAAACCATTTTAAAAACTTTGTATACAGGGTGTCCGCTAATGTATGGTACACAGAAAAACCACAGATTCCTTATGCCAAAATATTAAGATTTAACCAAACATTACTTAGTAAGAATCGGTCTTGACAACCGTTTTTAAGGTATACACGTTTTAGTTGTTCAGTGCACCCGAAAGTATGTATGTACTTTCAATAACATCGTATTAGCCATAATTATAACTGCGCAGATTTAAATAGCTGATATCTTAAAACTCCTGGATAACGAGTTTTATTAAAATGTTTAAAACAAAATTATCGAAATGCATGAATAAAAATATTTATATCTCTTTAACACCCCGTATCTTCCTTATCATTAACTTGGATATAGGTATGTTTGTTTAAATCCTAAATGGGTATTTTCGCATAAGAAATTTGTGATTTTTCTGTGTACCATTAATTAGAGGACACTCCTCTGTATCATCTTAATATATATAAATCTCGTGTCACAATGTTTGTCCTCAATGGACTCCTAAACCACTTAACCGATTATAATAAAATTCTCACACCATGTGCAGTTCGATCCAACTTGAGAGATAGGATAGTTTAAATCTCAAATTATAGTCTTAATATATATAAATCTCGTGTCACAATGTTTGTCCTCAATGGACTCCTAAACCACTTAACCGATTATAATAAAATTCTCACACCATGTGCAGTTCGATCCAACTTGAGAGATAGGATAGTTTAAATCTCAAATTATAGTCTTAATATATATAAATCTCGTGTCACAATGTTTGTCCTCAATGGACTCCTAAACCACTTAACCGATTATAATAAAATTCTCACACCATGTGCAGTTCGATCCAACTTGAGAGATAGGATAGTTTAAATCTCAAATTATAGTCGCAATTTTAATTTATTGCTAATTATTTGTCTGTTCGACTGGGTTGAGTAAGTAATCAATAGATGGCGCTGCTATGGTAAATCTACGAACGTGTCATATAAGCTACATTTTAACAGCATAATAACCACGTGTTGTTGACGCTATAAAATTAATTAAATTTTTATTTGGGTCTCATATCAACTCCCGAGCGAAGCCGGGAAGCATAGCTAGTATGTATATAAAAACACGAATGACTGAAAACTATTCGACTAAACACTATTGAAATCTCTAAAATAAAACGAGTCCGAACTAATAATATGTGAAGTCTCTAAACTAACCAAAAACATTAACAACTGGAAATCCTTGCAAAATATACAACCAAAATGAAAATGGCAAATTTCCACAGTTTTTACCTTAAGTATAAAAGGTCATTGGTTTTTACCAAACAAAGCTTCGACAAGGCACGACTCTGTCATCAGCTGATAATGCTACCAACTTTAAACAGAACTGCCAACCGAAATCGTAATTCTCACACCCTCACGTCCCTGACAAAAGCTATCCCCGGTCTTGCTTATGTCTAAATCCCTTCTCATAAAGAAACTCTGTGTGTTACTATTAAAAAGACATTTCAAAGACCTTTAATAATTTACCACATTTAAAATGATTTTCTCTAATAGTTTCGGAAATATGTATGAGCTTCCAAATCTTAGTACGTATATCTACCACTTTTTAGATCTAAAGGATTATTTTTTTAAACAATTAGCAATAAGAAATATACATGTTAAATATGGTATTCATTACATTTCTAAGGGAGACCTTTTAACTAATAATAAAATATACAGGGTGTTCTATATAAAATACCTAATTCAGTATTATAACTCCAAAATAAAGATCAGTGAAAGAAAAATAAAGCTACGCCACTAAATTCCAAGTAAAAATCCATAAAAATTTTCTATTTCTAATTTTATTCTATTTTTAAATTTAAACGAAAAGCGAGTTACAAGTGCCTTAGCAGTAGAGGTGGAACCACAGCGCCTAGATCTGGGAATGGGAATCAAACACTCCCACCACTCTCCTCTACTCACCCCACCTATATCTCCTCTCTCTTCACCCACCCATATCCACTCTTCTTCTCCTCACCTATATCACATATATAGGTGGGGGAGAAGAGAGGGGATATGGGTGGGGTGAAGAGAGGGATATGGGTGGGGTGAGTAGAAAGAGAGTGGTGGAGGGTGTTTGATTCCCATTTCCAGATCTCGGAGCTGTGGTTCCACCCTACTCTTAGCAAATTTACAAAATTTGAAAAACACTCTGTATCTTCAAAACAAGTCAAGTAAGCCATGATTTGCCTTACCATTAAATTTGTTTTAAAAATTAAAATCGAGATTGTGCAATCAGATTTATTCTATCTCTTTTAGTTTTCGCTATACCCTGCAAGGTCAACAAAAAGACGCCACCCTGTATAACCAGTTGTATAATCTGTGAGCCCTTTACGATCGAATGATTATCTTGAATATGTAAAATTTAAATAATTACACTGAAAAAAAAATATCTTAAAACAAAAGCCTTAGATTTAATTTGAGAGAATTGTGACTTTCATAAGTGTTAAAGAAATAGGATCTCAAACAGAAAAAAATATGTTTTCAGCTTTGCATACTAAATTCAAAAGAAGGCGCTTTTGTAATAAAAATAACCTTATTTTATTTAGTGACCCCAGTGGGTCTACAGTAAAGAACGATGTATTCCGTTAAAAACATCGAGCGCTTTCCCACTGAGAGATTCTTTCTTTAAGACAAGATAGTGAATCCACAGAATGAAATAAAATTTAATTCAATTAAGATAATTATATTAAATAATCAACTAGTTCTCTTTTTGATAGTTTAAAGAGGAATTCCTGCTTATCATGTCATTCACCGAGACCTCTCTTCTCCATCGATGATGCGTTTTGCCGAACCTCATAGGACTTATCAAACTGGCTGTCCCGGGTCCAAGTTGAATAATACGAATAACAAGTGTATCTTATAAAAAAAAACTTTCGTTGTTCGACGGTAGGATATAATCGTACCGTTGATACCGTACTAAAAAGCATAATTCAGTGAATACTTTTATTAAAGAAATAGGTTCTTTGACATAAAGGTTAAAGATTTTGGTATAGGTTCTTAAAATAAGAACCTATTATTTTAAAGAAAATTCATTAATATTTTGATGAAACATTTAATATTTCTTTTGTTTAAAATCTTAAAACTTATATTTTAGATATTAAAGAGCTTAAATCATAATTACTTAGGTTCTTATTTCTTGATTCTGATATTCTTAAAATAATACTAAGGATATTTTAATTTAAAGAATTTCTTTTACATTAAAGACATAAATTAAAGTATTTTTCTCCCAGATTAAGAACCACGATTATTTTAAAGTAAGAAATAAATCTTGGTTTAAAAGCACAACTATTCAAAAGAATGCATATTTTTAAAACCTTGTATTTGCTTAAAACAATACATTTTTTTTCTGTGTGTTAAGTAAATTCCTGATTCAAACATATGGTAAGGGGTTTTAACATAATAATTTTAAATAAACCATGTTATATAGAGTGTCTTACACTTTTATTAAGCTAATAAAACTATTTATTCTCTTACAAGCAAAGATAAAACGTAAATTTTAACACTACTTTAAATATACCTTTACGATTTTTGCATTTCGTGAAAACCATTTATTTTTTAATTATTAATCCCATGCTGTTTTTGTTTTTTAATTTTATTTATTTAAATTTTTATTTACCACTAGGGTCTGTCTATTCACCTCCAGTTAACTTATCCTTTAGTCAATGTTATCAGGAGGTTACCCTAAAATACAAATTTTAGCGCCGATGGCAATTTTGAGGTCACCCTAGCAACGAAGGCTACGATATACCACCAAGGCTTGGTAGAATGGAAGCCGCCAGCCATCTATAAGTCTTCATGTGAAATAGATGTAGAATATTTTCCGTTTGACGAACAGACATGCGTACTCAAGTTTGGAAGCTGGACGTACGATGGGTTTAAGGTAAGATGGAGGAACGACGAGTGTCGATATTGGAATCTAAGGGTTTTGTATAATTATGTTACGTCGTCAGAGACAAGAATGAGACGAGCAACTAAATGTAAATAAATTATCCGAGAGAGAGATAGCTGCTGGGCCATCCTTGTCTGTCTTCAAGGAAGGTAAACGCAGATGGCGCGTGAGTCGACTTTATCGTTTGCCCGCCAAATTCAAATTATATAGCTGTGCTATTTTTGCCCTTAATGTTAGGTACTTGTTTTTGTTTCCTATTAATATAAAATATTGGGGTTTAGTTCAATAATTACACACACCTAATTAAAAATGTCATTTATTTGGTTTTTATAAAGATTTTTTCTTACAGATAACCATGTCAATATTACCTTAAATTATCTGTTAAAAAGCACAAATTTAATATATACACTGTGATCACTAATAAAAGTCAATATTTAAAGTCCAATTAAAGGTAAAAAACCACGAAACACACAATAAATCACAGAAAATGTAAACAAACTGTCCAAACAAATCGGCCATTGAAAAATATCAAACACAAATATCGAATAACCTTTCGGCGTGACTGCCTGCGGCAACGTTGTCAAGTTAAAAATATTCGATTCATGGTATATTTTCTTTCTCTCAATTAGATGTGAGCCAAAAAGGACATTAAAGTTTACATGCAGAAATTGTAAACAACTTGGCAACCAGGGCAAAAGCGATGATTGCTCCATCTACGATAGCCTGCCATGATGAAAGACAAAGACATATTTTTGGAACTCGCGTTAAACCAGGAAGAGATAAATACAATGGACAAATTGTTAGGACCAATTACTCGTCTTATTGTTGTCTCTGATTACGTATATTTTTAAGCTAAATATTTATTGTATCTATTCTTAAGATTACTTATAAATTGTTTTTTTATCTAAATAATGTATTTATATAATTTTCACTTAGGTTTAAATATGAAAAAGTGTAATTAGGAACACTAGATTGAGCTTTCCCATGGAGTACGTGCACTTTTAAAACCTTTTTAGAGGGGTTTCTTTTAACGAGTCTGCCACGAATACACATACCGCCATAACAAAGCGGCGCATTAACCCATCCTGTCAAATGTTTCAGGTGTCGGACATGGCGAACGCGTACCTTTTTTGTCGGACAAGTTTACCACAATGTTTTACATGCAATTTTTAAACATTGTGTCAAAAAGGGGGACAGTTAAAACTTGCCCAATCTGATACCCAAAACATGTCCATGGGTCTTATGGTTTCCGATAAAAACGTGACGCGTCTGCCCAGTCTGGCACCCGAAACATTGGACATTGACAGGCTTGGGTTGCTGCATATTTTAAAGAAAACTTATGGAATCTTTTTTAAAGTACCTAATAAGGCCTTTTTCTAAGTTTCTAGCATAAAAATTAAGTGAGTTATAGTAAAAATAAGGTCAGTATTTAATTTTTTCTACAAAAAAAAACAAATTAGACAAGCTCTTAATTACCCTCTAATTAAAATTGACGTTTACCCTTTTGCGGTTCTCTATATACAGGTTATGTTTATACATCCAAGAAGTGTGGCCAATTTTTAAATGCTTAATTTCAGGAAAATTTTGCTTAAAGTGAAAACATTTTTACAATTTCATATTTTTCACCCCTTTTTCTAAATAACTCCGAAAATACTGGAGATAAGAAAAATTGATGAAAATTTAAATTGAAGGTTTTTAATGACTAAAATTTTTCTGTGAGTAGGTTTTTTTGTACAGTGAATATTTCTCGAGATGTAGTCTTTTAAAACCCTCTATTTACGGACGAGTAGCACTCTTTTCGAGCACTTTAAACTCACCCCATTTAAAAACCAGATGATCTTAAGGAATTTTACTAACAAAGCCTTGTAGCTCTTAAAAAACCCTACAATAAACTCTTTAAAAAACTTTTATCATTAAAAACAAAAGGAGATACATTAAAAAAACAATCAATTTTTCTTTTAAAAATTTTGAATAGGCCACTTTGGAGCATAAAAATCTTTTACATTTTAAGGTGCCTGAACGTATTACCAATACATAAATTAAGAGAATTGTAAAAAGATAAAAGATCAACTTCAATTAGAAGGGTAGTTAGGGGTTGTTTTTATTGATTTTTCGAAGAAAAAATTAGTTACTGACTTTATTTTTATCATAACTTACTTAATTTTTAAGCTAGTTTTTTTTAAAGAAAATGTCAACTACGTACTTTAAAAAAGGTTTAATATTTTTTTTTAAACATGCAGAGTTTGTCCGTTTTTTAACTTTAAATGTATTAAATTTTGGATTTGATGAAAAAAGCTAACAATTAACACTGCGTATCTCAGTTTGTATCGAGTCGTAGTAAAATTATAACAATATAATTTTGTTTCTAACGTTTTTAACCCTAGAATTTTGCTTTGTACAGATTTTTTTTTATTAAATGCATACTTTTTGAATTATTAGCGAAAAACCCATTAAACGGTTCATTATTTCCGTCGAAAAATTAACACTTTCAATCGCAAATAACTTGAAAAATATTAGTGTTGTTAAAACAAGGTATGAAACATTTTTTGCCTAAAATCATTTTTTTAAATCGATTTCTGTTGGTAAAATGTAATAAAAACGTTCACCCCCAGGGGTATGCATCCACCCTCAGGATTATGACGACCTTCAGTTTGATGTACAGTGGCGGCAAACTAATTGGAAACGATATTTAAAAAACAATTTAATAATTTTTATACAGAAATGTACGAGAAATTTCAAATTTTATTTTAATGATACTTTCATTGTACTTTAACTTTTTTATTTTTATAAATAATCACAAATGTACTTAGTTTTATTAATTTATTTTTCAACATATAAAAAAATGCAAATTCTGAGCGGCAAAGTATCGTTTCCAATTAGTTTGACGCCAACTGTAGGTTCTCAAGTCAATCCATGCAGAACCAAAGAATTGCCAGGTTTTACCTTTTAACACGCTTTTATTAGCTTGGGTTGTATGTATGTATGTATGTATGTATGTATGTATGTAACGGAATCTTTAAGCTTAATTTTCACCCACTTTCAGCGATTCGATTTCTTTGAAACTTTGCACACGTATCAAGGACCCATGACAATGGAATAATCTGCAAACAGTATCCCGTTATCCTGATTCTTAAAACATTTCAATATCACATGTCCGCAGAAAACTAATGGATATATCGAACTAAAAATGAAAAATAAATAATAGTTTAAAAAACTAAAAACAATACGCTTTCATATGCAACCGAACTGAAAAATTAGAAAATAATTTTCATTACAAAGAGTTTGTATTACAGTAATAAAAGGTCAAACAATGAATTATAATTATATACCTCAAAATAGAATTATAATAAAAATTTAAGATAATAACAAAATAATTCACTTCAGAATAAAAGCGTGGGGAGCTTAATATATTAAATGTTATAATTATTTCATTTGTAAATATCTATGAGGGAAAAGTTATGAAAAAATAGTAAAATGCACCCCACGCTTTTATTCTGAAGTAAATTATTCTGTTATTATATTAAATTTTATTATAATTCTATTTTGAGTATATAATTATGATTCATTGTTTGACCTTTATTACTGTAATACAAACTCTTTGTAATGAAAAATTATTTTATAATTTTTAGTTTGGTTGCATATAAAAGCGTGTTTTTTTAGTTATTATTTATTTAGATTTTCATTTCCTGTACTAGGTCTAAGCCTAGTATTTGATTTTACCCCAACTTTTTATAACCAACGAAAAGTATTTTTCATGAGCTTGTCAGAGACGTGCCACGTAAGGGGTGTTGTCATTTAGGATTTTAAAGTGACTGTGGGTGCAGCTTAAGGCGTTAATAGAGGTGTTTCGAAAAATCTGTCATTTATATTCCCCGGTTTTATAGAAAAGTCTTTTTTTATTTTTGATATTTATCGTGGTTTAGAAAATATAGCCATTGTATTAAAAAAACAACATGTATAAGTTATCGTGTATCCATTAATTTTTACGCATGTACAGGGTATTCCATTTAGGAAAAAAATGGCATATATTTTAACTTTCACCATATTTTAAAATAAATTTAAGATAGCCAATCAATGCATTTTAGCTCAGGGAATTTAAAAATCGTATTAAAAAACAATTGCATGAAAAACAAAGAATAACGCCATCAATGTTGTATTTTTAAATAAAATACTATATTTATAATTAAATTTTTAAATTTTTTACTCAATTCTAAGTATTTCTTATGAAAGTTACTATATGTCTGTCTTTAACTGTTTTTGGGTTATCGACGCTTAAAGAGTCATATTTTCGGCTAATAATATTTATCATTAAATATATCAATACACCATAGAGGTAATACAGTTGTTTACCTAATACTTCAAAGTCAATAAAAATTTTACCTATTGGTGGATTTTAATACTAGTTTTTTTAAAAATTATTTGTTTTGAATAAATAAGCCAAAAATGTAACCTTTTAATTGTCAATAACTCAAAAACAGTTAAAGATAAACATGTAGTACCATTAATAAAATACAACTTAGAATTGACCGGAAAATTTAAAAATATAATAATGAATATTTTTTTATTTAAAAAATGCAACATTAATGGCGTAGTTTTTTTATTTTTTATGCATTCTTTTATCTTTGGACAATCCACGAAGGCAAAAGCCTAAATACTAACGTACCGTGGGTGTCTTAAGCCAGGTGAGAGGGGAGTTTGTTGACACGGGACTCAAATACTTGAAGATTTGGGGGAAGGAAAGACACCTCCGCGGGCAGCAGGTTCCACAATCTAGAAACTCTAGGGATAAAAGAACGACCTGAAATGGGAAGTTCGGAGCCTGTCCAATTGAACTGTATGGGATGCATACGCGCGGCACCACGTGTTTCTCTGTTGGGAGCTGCAAGAGAAAGAAGTCTTTGAGTAAGTAAAGGATCATTAATAAGACGAATAGCCCTTCTTGAATGGCATCAAGAATGCTGAGGGTTGTAGGGGATGCCATTCCCATACATAAGAACAATATTCCAGAGAGGGTCGAATTTGGGTCACATACAAAGTGTATAAATTGGAAGGAGAAAAATACTTTTTGGCTCGGAAATGGAAATCCAAGCTTTTTGAAGCCGCGGTGGCTATGGATACAATGTGTTTATGCCGGTTGAGGTTATTCTCAAATGTGACGCCCACAAGGTTAAATGTGTCGCCGCTCTGCAAAACCTGGCCACTCATAAGCAAAGGATGAGTGTTTGATGATTTTTCGCGACAAGAAACATGACTGTGTTTTGGATGCATTAAATTGAACGAGATTTTTGGCGCCTCAATCCAATATCAAATTGAGATCCTGTAGATCCTGCATCGCCCTGCGTTTGCTTTCCAAGTCGGGTTGAGAGATTGGTTTGGGAACCTGAAAAGTGGAGTGAAGGGTACTATCGTCAGCATAACTATGAATGGGATTGGTTGTGGAAGAAAGCAGATCGTTGATGTGAAGAAGAAACAAAGTTGGTGCCAGTACTGAACCCTGAGGCACTCCAGCATTAATTTCGTGAAAGCTTGAAGAGTGGCCATCAACAATGACTGATATACGTCGATTAGAAAGGTAATTGGAGAGCCAAGAGCAGAGTTTAGTTGAAAGACCATAGGAGGGAAGTTTATTAAGAAGTGCGTCATGCCAGACTTGGTCGAAAGCTTTAGATATATCAAGAGCAACGATCTGTGACTCACCTAGGAACTCAAGAGACTTTTTCCAGTTGTGTGAAACGAAGGAAAGAAGATCTGCTGTAGATCTCTTGTGACGAAATCCGTATTGCCTGTCATGTAAAATTTTATGTTTTTCTAAATACCTAAGAATTTGCGAGTTAATGGATTTCTCCATTACTTTACAAAGCATTGAGAGAGGTGAAGTGGGTCTATAGTTGGATGGAAGAGATTTAGATCCGTTCTTGGGAATAGGCTGGACACGTGCAGCTCTCCAGCTGTCTGGAAAAATACCCGTGTCATAAGAAATTCGAAAGAGCCTGGGTAAAATACGTGCAAGTTCAGGAGCACATTTTTTTAAAACGATCTAGCCCAGACGATTTCTTGGTGTCAAGAGAAGAAAGGATATGCTTAATGTGTTTTACCTTAAAAATAATATTGGGCATTTTGTGAGGAACTGGGGGAATAGTTGGAATTGGATGATTGACAGGTGGATGAAGGGTTGAATTGGCAGCAAACTGTTTAGCAAATAGTTCGGCCTTTCCTTTGAATGTAGAAATAATTCCATCTTCCAAAGTTAATGGTGGAAAAGAACTGGTACAGAGATTTCTACTAATGCTTTTGGCAAAGGACCAGAAGGATTTGCTGCCATTTGAGCAAGAAAGTACTTTGTTAGTTACGGTTATCAAATGAGTCTTTGGCTTCTGAGATTATTTGGTGGTAGTGGTTTTTGCTTCAATGCTGGCCTGTCAGTTTTCTGGACTAGGATCCTGTAGAAACTTCTTATGAGCCTGAACTTTTAAAATTCTTGCTTTGTCACATGTTTTAGTGAACCAAGGTTTGTGATTATAGGATTTGATGGTTTCTTGGTGTGAGGTACATAGGTTTCAACGCCCAATAGAATTGACTCGGTCAGTTGCTTACAGCTTTCGGAAGGATTGTTTTTTAAACTGATTTTAAAATTCTCCGAGCTTAAATACATTGATTGGCTATCTCAAATTTCTTTAAAAATAAGGGAAAAGTAAAAAAATATGCCATTTTTCCTCTTAAATGAATACCCTGTACAAAAATACAAACCCAAATTATTATTTGGTAATTTTAGGTTTAAATTAACGTAATGTGGTTTTGACATCGGGCAGGTCCACGTGAATAATGCGCTCTGTGGTTAAAATGGAATTATGCATATTATCTGAGTGTAATCCCAAAATTATTAGCACTAAAACATAATGTTTTTATGTATGCATAAGAGGACAAGAATTTTTTTCAATTATATCGCTTTAAAACAGATGTGCTCAGTTTAATATTTTTATTATAAGGGTACACTTGGTTTTTTATTTTTGTCGTATTTTTTTAACCGTACAAAGAACAACTAAAATGCGTTAAGCATCAATAAAGATTTGTAGAAGTATTTTGGACAAAAAATAAATAAAATATATAAGGCTAACAACAAATCAAGAAAATTATTTAATATAAATAATTTTCAATTTAAAAATTTGCACAAAAAAAACACGATTACTTAAGTGTAATAGGAAAGTCCAATTTTAAAATTTGTAACATAAACACTTCTACAGCAATCAAGTAGGTCAGTGATTTGTTTGCATGGCCTACTGCAAAATTTTAGATGTAAATTATGAAAACTGGAAATTTTGTTGTTGTGTATAAAAATAAACCAACAGTTTTATATATTTTTAAAAAGCTTGTAAAAAGACAAATTAATTTTTTGACAAATATGCAGGGTGTTCTGTTGAAAAAACCTAACATTGGTCAATATTTTAAAAATAATAATATTGGGAAAAATCTGACTAAACCACTGCATTCCACGTAAAAAGTTCTATAAAAATCCATTTTTACCTTTGAATTGGTTATCAGTTAACTGAGATACAAAAAGTAAAACATTTTTAAAATCGCCCTGTAGCTCAGAAACCATTAGGGGTTGTGACGACTTGTTTTAAGAGATGCCTGGTGTCTCTTGTTTTTTTTATATTTTTGTTCATAAGTATCATTTTAAAGAGTTATATCTATACTAGCTTTTGCCCGCGGCTTCGCAAGCGTTAAATTTTCAGTAAAACAATTTTCCTTTTTTATACCGTGAAGATTTTAAATATTATTATATACATATAAAATTTCCTCTTGAGTTACTCTATCTATTTAAAAAAAGGTATTAAAATCCGTTGAATAGTGATAAGAAACTTAATAAAAAAATGGTACTCCCTGTACAACATTTCTTTAAAATACTACTAATTATTTTGCTAACCTTTACATTTAAGCAATTTTGTAAACCTCCAGATGGTTTAATTACATAGTTTAAATTCATTTTAGTTGTAAGGGTTTTTTATATAACATTTTAACATTAAACCACCCTGTGTGGCAATTCTATATTTTTTTATAAACCACAGAAACCTGTGCACAATTCCTATAAACACTTTTTTTCAATTGCAATAGTGACGTCAATATCAAATTTAAAATGTAAACTATTATTTAAACACTATATGTTTTTTTATTATTATTATACATATAAACCTATCTTTTGAATCACTTTATCTATTAAAAAAACGCATTAAAATTCGTTAAGTAATATCAAATTTTAAATGTAAACTATTTTTTAATCATTCTGTATATGTTTTTGTTTAATAACATTATACATATAAATCTCCCTCTTAAATCCATCTATTAAAAAAAAACCGCATTAAAATCTGTTCAGTAATATCGAATTTTAAATGTAATGCTGCACTATTTTTTTAAACACTCTGTATACGTTTTTTTATTTATTATACATATAAACTTTTCCCTTAATTCCCTCTATCTACTAAAAAACCGCATCAAAATCCGATGAGAATAGTAACGTCAATATCGAATTTTAAGTGTAAACTTTTTTAACACTCTGTATATGTTCTTTTTTCACATTGTTATACATATAAACCTTTCTCTTAAATTACTCTATCTATTTAAAAAAACGCATCAAAATCCGTTTACAATAGTAACGTCAATATCGAATTTTAAATGTAAACTGTTGAAACACTCTGTATATATTTTTTTTGACTTGATTTTACATATAAACCTTTCTCTTGAATCAGTCTACCTAAAAAACCCATCAAAATCCGTTGAGTAATATCGAATTTTAAATTTAAACTTTTTTGTTAAACACTCTGTATATGTTTTTTGGATATTATTATACATATAAACCTTCCTCTTAAATCACTATATCTATTTTGAAAAACCGCATTAAAATCCATTGAGAATAGTAGCCGACCTATGCCCACTTCATTGGGCGTTAATGTCTGAACTTTTTGTTTTTTATCAAAGTAAACTATAGCCTATAACACTACTGAATAGTGTAGCTTTTGATTGTGAAAGAATTTTTATGATAGGTTCAGTATTTTCGAAGATTAGCGGCTACAAACAAACCCACAAACTCACAAACACAGTTACAAACTTTACCTCTTTATACATACAGGTTTGGCGAGTTGAATCTAACGGATTGCGTTTTAATGTATGTAGGATATAATTATTTTTTTAAATATATTTTTTGGTGTTTTGTTTGGTAGGTTGGTCCGACCCTGTCGGTCAGTCTCTTTACTATTAGATAGGCAACCATACTTGCATGTACACATGTTTGATTTTTTTTTAAACAAAAGCTATTGATGAATCTCCCTAGTAACGACGGGAGAGCTAGTAAGTAAAGACGACGAACGACGAAAAAGCTAGAAAGTTAAAGACGAAAGACGAAAAAGCAGTAAAGTAAAGTAGTTAATGGATTAATGATACCAAAGTCGGAAAAGACGGGCATACGGCCAAAGATAAACGACGTTGTTAAAGTACTTATGGCATAAAAGACGTGAGTGGCTTTGTTGAAACATAAAAGTACAATAAGGACGTTTATAAACTAACTGTAAGTGTGCATAATCTTACTCTGTTAATAGACCTAGTTTCAAACCATCACCAAGTTTCCTTTTATAATTAAATTGCATAACAAAGAAACCTGCCTGTGTTCTAATTTACCCTAGACAAACATAGAAAAAGCCTACATGTATTAGACACTAATAGATAGAGAGTAGACAGAGAACGACTGCATAGGTAACCGCCCACCGATAGCGACGCCGATTCTTCGTACTGCTATTACTGTATCCGCCTTCGTACCAAAGGTTAAAATAAATTGTAAACATGATCGGTAACACGTACTTGGTATGCGAAGAATTGCAACCGAACTTTGACCGGACTGATAAGCGCAACGACGACGCGATAGCCGCCATGGGTGGAGCCAAAACTTTGTTCTCGCTCTACTCCGTCTTTTTCTTACACATTGCCTAAAAATCATATTCGAAACTTTTCAACCGCCGAACGTGTATATTAGGTAGTATATATTTATTTAAAGCAAATTAAAGACATATTTAAAATTTTCTTTTTTCTTTTCACATAATACATTTGCCAACGAATGGATTATTGATAGCTTTAAAATTTTGTTCAATCGTATTTTATGTTTAAAACTTCAACAACACTTAGTATATAAAATATTTACACAAAAATACGCTTTGAAGCTATCAGGCAGATGTACATATATTGAATATGTAGGTTCATATTTATTTATTAATCCATAAACTGACAAATTTCAAATTTAGTGACACATGAACTGATAGAAATAATAGAGGAATTTATAGTACCTTTACCTTTTAGTTTAGTTAATATAGAGTTTACAGTTACACTACATAATTTCTTAATAAAATAAAAAATGCATTAAAACAAAACACCAAATCGGAGTGTTAAAAACAAGTTTTTAACTGTCAAGAAATAGTAGTTTATGTAACAGGTGCATAAAGTGATACTGTGTTCAGTAGTGTCTGGTTAGGTTTGTTTTTTTTCCAAGGAGCCGTCTACATGTCCGGTGGCACTGCAGTCTGAAGGCTTATTGTAACAAACTCCCGTTTCATTGTACCCATTCCAGTCTCCTAGTTCCTTGAAGTAGACAGTATAGGTCTGCTGGGTGCGTACCATATGTTTCCAGGGGCACTCTAATATCCCCAAGATTGCCTGTCTTTTGTGATCCACTGCCACTAACAGTATGTGGGTTACTGTTTCGGTCTCTACCCCACATAATCTGCAGTCCAGATCTCGGTTATATAATCCCATTTTATTCAGGTGTTCCTTCACTGGAGCATATCCGGTGAGGAAACCTGTGATTGTTCTTAGCTGATTCCTACCCATTTTGAGTAGTTCTTTAGCTCTTTTTGTGCATGGTCCTCTGATGTATATTTTCCCATGCATGTGTTGAGGAAGCCTTTCTCAGTGCAGTATTTGCTGGTCCTTTACCCAGTTTTGTACCGCGCTCCGGAAGGTACTCTTTGACACTCCAAGGAGTGGTTCTGGCCTGACATATGTCGCGGCTGACCCCCTTCTAGCCAGTTTGTCTGCGGTTTCATATCCTCGAATTCCGCAATGCCCTGGCACCCACATCAACCTGGTGTTGTTGCGTTCCGCCAGTTCCCTGAGTTCTTCGAGGCATTCTAGTACCAGCCAAGGGACAAACCTTGGGATTATTTAGTGCATCAAGAGCTGCTTTACTGTCCGTAAGAATGTTGATTGTACAATTTGTGCGGGACCTTTCGTTGTTAATCCTGGCACAATGTAATATCGCAAAATTTCTGCTTAAAATACAGAGGCGTGGTTTCCCAGTGGAAAGGTTAAACGAGTGTTTCCCATCTCACTGTAGACACCTGCTCCTGACCCGTCTTCGGTTTTGGACCTGTCCGTATACCAGGTTTGACCTCGAAGCGAGAGTCTGAAATTTTCGTTTGCCCAGTTTTCCCTTGGGTGTATTGTCACCTGAAAGGGTCTTCTGGGTACGATTTGTGATGTCATATAGTCTGTCCTCATATCCATTATGGGACTCCTTATGATATTTTTATTTCCATATATCCTGATCTAACATTTGTGTTGCTCAGGTTATTTTTCAGTCTGTATAACCCCATTCTTGCCTCCCCTTGTATCACTAAATGCAGTGACGGGAGGTCAAATAGGGTCTCCAAGACCGCTGTTGGCGCGCTTTTAATGCATCCCGCTATGCCAAGGCAGGCAAGTATTTGCACCTTGCCCAGCCGAAGCATAGCCGTGTGCTGTCTGGTCTTTGTCCACCAAACAATGGATGCATATGTTATGGCTGGTTTCACCACAGTATTGTACACCCAGTGAACCATTTGTGGTCTCAGTCCCCACGAATTTTGTTACCAAACTGTCATTATTGTGTTCAGTAGTGTCTTGTTAAGTTAATATGAAGAGAAATTATTAAAAATTAAATTACTAAAATTTATCATCAGAATGCCGGTTATTTCGAGAAATAGTATGTGAACTGGCCGCCAAGATCATGCGATATTTCACCCTTAGATTATTTTCTCAGAAAGTACCTTAAATCTCAGGTTTAGGAAAATAAGCCATGAACGATTAGTATGACCTCAAGCAAAACATCACACGCACCATTACAAATTTACCGGGTGATATAATTGAAAAGGTAATTAGAAATAAGGACACAAAAATCCATCCAACTAAACCAAGTAAAAGAGGACATTTAAACAATATTATTTTTAAAACCTAATGTCATATATTCCTTTTTTAATAAAATGAAAATTACTTACATTTAACTTGCAGTTTTGCGTCATTTTGCGTCATTTTAAAGTTCTGACGGTCTTATTGATTAACCCTTTATTTATTTGTGATAATTTTTTTAAATTTATTCGCAAATTGTCAAATCTTAAATTTACTGATACATAAACGAAATGTTAGGGGAGCCCAAGATGCTAAATTTTCAGTTACTCGAGCGTCATAGAGACCTTCCTTTATTTTAATCTGACACGCACGAGAATTTCTGATAGATATATTTTTGTTTTTTACGATGGCCCCTGTATACGGGGCTCATATTTGGTGAAGGTATTTAATCGGGTACACGCGCTGTAGTAAATTCAGAAATTCCCTCTTGGGCTCCCCTACCAGAACGAAATAATGGCGAAATCGAAAGTAACTAGACCTTTAGTTCGGTTAATGTCGCGTTTACTGTTACATTGCATAAACTCATACTTAAATAAATTGTAGTAGGCATTAAACAAAACACTAAAACGAGGTTTAAAGAAGCGTCGAAGTGGTAAAAAAGTTACTTTCTTAACACTTTGTCTAGTGTACTGAAATGGAACACTATGTAAACAATTAAAAAACAGTTTTTTTTTGCGGTCGTAGTTTTTTAAAACGGTACTTTCTTTTATGAAAACAACCAAATTATAGAATTTTAATATGATATTTAAATAGTTTTTAGTAAAAACGGAAATGAATTCACAAGTCAAAACTATTGAGATTCGTAAAACACGACAACGCTTCCAAAGTGTATTTAAAACTTTAATAAAATGCCGCACTTTTCCCAACAATGGAAAATTTAATGGAGAAAAAAACATTTAAAACCATCGAAGGCCAAATGCTATTTATAACTTTTTGTACTTTTCGCGGTGGAAATTGAAATGGGTGGAAAAGCCCCAAAAATCGTTTGCTTTTTCGTGTAATTGCAGTTTTAAATTGAATTTCAGTGTATTTGGGTAGTTAAATTGTCTTTTTTGTTTGATATAGAAATAAAAATTACATAACAATACAAGAGTAACTTTAAAAATAATTTAAATAGTTGCTTAGAGCAAAAATGTTTTAATTGCATGAATATTTTAAAAAGTAACGTTAAATATTGTGTTGTTAAAAACTTTTATCCAACACTTACATATAATATCTACATAATTGATCAGATTTTGAGGATATAAAGTGTACTATAAGTCACTAGTGAGCTAAAGTACCCTTTAGCTCACTAGTGAATTATAGACTTTAGCTCACTAGTGACTTATACTAATTCTTTATTACTTCCAACATTTCACAATTAAAAAATAACATAAAACAACTAATATAATATACTACAATTTATTCGTGTTTATATTAACAGTAATTGTTATATTAGATTTATCTTGGACAACGTTACATTGTGCGGAGTGTTCTTCAGGAAGTCTTTCAGCACTAGTACTTGCCTTGGTGCGCTCTTCACCCTGTATTCGTCTTGCAATCTCAAACTTGTTAGAGATGCAATCTTCTAAATATCCTTCTGCCACGGTAGAAGACTTCCACCCGCCATGGCGTTTAAGGTTGGTGATATCGGCCCCAGCGTTGACTAGAAGTGTCGCTGAAGAACGCCGCATGCTATGACCACTATATAAGATTTCATCAGGTAGTTGCAAATAATGAGCAACTACTCTCGGAATTTTCGAAATTTTATTTATTCCCACGCATTGCCTAGTGCATTTGCCTTTTGAAAGTTGACAAAAAATCTTTTGTGAGGCGTGTTCTCTGGCCTTAGGGACACATATTTTCTAAATAATTCAAGCACATTTACCAAAAATCCTTCTTTAAAATTGTAAAGCTTCTCGATTTGCTCGTCTTGGTATCAGGTATGGAAACATATATGTACTGGCCTTTATCTACTATATCTTCAATACTTAAGCGAGTTAGTTCGTCACAACACATGCACCAGCGATTCCCAATATCAATGCAACCTATAAAAATCCGAACAGATAAATATTTAATACCAGAAACTAAAGTAAATTCATACTTTTGACATTAAGTGCTCGTCGTCAGGTGCCTCAGCCAAAAATTTTTCGATGTATTGCCTCTCCAGAATTTTTGCCTTTTTCGGTTTGAAATTTCTTGAATTGCTCTTCAAATAAGCGACAACTTTTCCATACCTCCCTATATCCACGTTCTTATATACTTTTAGGGTCGTTTTTATCATTGAATACTTGGTCCACATTGATGAGGGAGCAACTTTTTTCGATAAAAACAGAAGGTAAGCCATAATAACATCTTCATTTATAGTACCAACTCCTCGCCTTTTCCTCCATGCTTCAAAATCTTCAAATTCTTTATTGTACGTTAGTTTTGACTTCTCTGAAATTAAACTGCATGTCGCTACCGCAGCTTCTTCCAAAATTTCCGCAGGAACTTCACAATTTTCCATTTCGCAAAGCATTTTTATGTTTGTCTACAAAGTTGTTTACTAAACAAACCCGTAGTTACCAACAAAATGCATTACAACCAAAAAGCTTGCTTTCCAAAAAATACAAAATTTTGTTGCTGGTGTTGACAATGACAAGTAACAAATAATGGATGACGTTTTCAAATTATTTTCGATATTAAAAACGATTTATACGAAAGTGTTGGATAAAATTTTGTATTAGACACGTGAGTTGTTACATATAAGTCACTTAAGAAAATTAAACTTTTTTGCGTGACTTATATGTAATATAACCTCACTTATCTAATAAATAACTATTAAATAAAGGGTGTACGACGATATTTTGACGTATTTTAAATGCGAATATCTTTAAAACAAATAAAGTTATCGAGATGCGGTCTCCGCAGGAAGTATAAGATTTTTTATTTATTTTTTATTCGTATACCCGCTATTTGGTTGTGACATTCGAATAACACAAAAACAAAATGGCCAATTTTCCAATACTGGACAACATTTTTATTTTAAATTAGCCGACCTGTGCCCACTTCGTTAGGGCGTAAATATCTGAATATATAATCATTATAAAATATAGCCTATAGCACGCCTTAATAGAATAGCTTTCTAATTAGGAAAGAATTTTCATGATCGCTTCAGTATTTTCGAAAATTACCCCTTACAAACAAACAAACACACAGGGTTACAAATTTTATTTTTTCTAATGTTAGTATACATGGAACAACATACAGGGTGGTCCAAATTAAACTTGCACACCTTTTAACTAATAACAACTTTTTATCTGTTTCGCCTATCTTTTTTATTTTTGAAAGGCTAATAGGTAGATATGTTTTCTCTATGTTTGCCAATTTTGGTCAGATAGATTTAGACAGGACTAAACTTACGGGACTTTTTCCAAAATACTGCATTTTATCTCGTTGCAAAAGAAATCTAATTTAGCTACAATTAGGCTAATACGTTTTTCTTGTAGACAAACTATGGGAAATGATTTAGTAATAGCGAATCTGTCGACAATTTAAGAATTTGGGAATTATAATTATTTTTGATAAATAATGCTCCCCATAAAGCATGCATTTCTTTCGATTTTAAAACATTTTTTTTTAGTGTCCTTTGAAAATCAAAAATGTGAGGTTACCATGGTTACTGAGTTGGATCCTGACCAAACATAACAATACATTAATTAAAAATAAACGTATTAGCCAAATTGTAGGCAAAATTATTTTTTGCAACGAACTTTAATACATCATTTTGGAAAAGTCCCGTAAGTCCATTCCTGTTTAAATCTATTTGACCAAAATTGGTAAACCTAGAGAAACTATATCTACCTATTAGCCCTTTAAAAATAAAAAGATAGGCGCAACAGATAAAAAGTTATTATTAGTTAAAAAGTGTGCAAGTTTAATTTGGCCCACACTGTATATGCTTTTCTACAGTCTTTAAACTCAATTTGTTTCCTTTAATTAAAAACATGTAACATAGGTTTTAAATATTTAAAAATAACGTATTTATTGACCTCTAAAAATTTGCTGCATAGCAATTAAGGGTAATTAAAAAAGTTTTAGGACATATGTTTATACGAAGTTTTTTCTTATTTTTTGTTGTAGAATCGTTTGGTTAAGTTTGTCGGTTGAGTTACTGGACACCCTGTATGTATGTAGGTAATTTGATTAAAATTGATGAAAACATTGATGTCTATTGGTGCCTAAACGGTAAGCTTTATCGATTTTAATAAAGAGTACCTTATTTTTTAGGTTTTTGATTGTCTATAAAATGGCGGACCCAACTTTGCGATATCTGACAACATAAAAACTTATGATGTAAATAAATTTTAAGTTTTAGCTAAAGTGCCCTCTGACAGTATTAAAAAAAGTACTTTTGTCTTAAAATTTTAGAATCTGCAAAGCTCGATTTGTGTGCCAAATATCAACTGGATTGGTTAAAAAATAAATGCAATATGGCGAAAAACCAAAATAAAAATTGACCTTTGACGGCTTGTAACTCGAAAACGAATGACTATTGAAAAAAATTATATGACTGATTTTTAAATCACCCTGTATTTAAGAAAAAAAGTTATTCTTTATAAACATTTTTGCTCTGTCTCAAATGCTAAAAGCTATAATTAAAATATATAAAAAAAAGGTATTCGCGATGAAAATGGATCAAAGAATAGTCGGACACTCTGTATCATAAATGTATTAAAATCCAAGATTTACCTCAAAAAAATGTGTAGATCGGCACTATTGTTAACTTCTTTATTATTTTAGATACGAAGTCGGTTCAGTTAGTAAAGTGGTAGTATTTTTTGCTGAATAACGTGCTGCCAACAGAAAAACAATTGAACATCGGGTTTTAGACTGATTGAAAAAATGTACTTATTTTAAATGGAATACCCTGTATATTAAATTTCCATTTAAATGACCTATTAAAGAACCTTAAAAAAGTTTACATGTGATGTATCAAATTTTTTAGTTTCAGAAATATGGTTATCCTCAGGAATTTCATAATAAACTGATACTTTTTAAATGAAACACTCGGTATATTGCATTACCATTAAATAGATATTTTTAAAAAGCTTATAAAAATATTATACTTGGCATATCTAGCTTTTATAGTTTACGAAATATGGCTATCCAAATCTAAAAATTATGTTAAATTTTCATTATACCTACAGCTCTAAGCTAAAATTTAGTTTAGAAGATAAAATAGACCCTAAATCTACTATTTTTTAGATTTGGATGACCATATTTTCAAAACTATAAAAGATAGACATAATAAATGTGTTTTTAAGCTTCTTAATGCAATATACAGAGTGTTTTATTTAAAAATACCAGTTTACCATTAAATTTTCGAGGATGGCTATACAGTGCAGACTTGATAATCCGAACTAATAAAAATCAAGACGATTCGGATTAGCAAATAATTCGGATTAGAGACGCAGCTCTTTTTTATTCAATTTTTTTATTAAATGCAAAAAAAGAGTAATTACGAATAAGTAACACTAAAAATATATAAAAAGTAAGAATATGGTATTAATTTCCAAAGTAATTTGTAATGTTTGTTTGCTTTACACATCTTTGATTTTGTGAAATATCATTATCTTCGGCCCATTTTAAAAACACAGGTTAAAACTTTTTAGCTGCTTCAGCATTTTTTCACAGTTTTGCATTGATTATATAATTCCGAGCCCTCATGCTCGTGTTAACTTTAGGTTTATCTCCATCTGCTCCTTTCAACGGTAACAGATCTTCATCATTTTCAACCCAATTATGAACATTAAGCATGCCAGCAACATCTAAAAAAATATAGTTGTTGCAAGAGTACTGTACACCTATCAAAGAAGAAATAATGTTGTAAATCTTCCATCTTAACTAGTCATCTCTTATACAGCTCCATGACTTGAGGCATCTATGATTAACCGCGCTTTTTCAGGCAAATTGTGACTTCCCAAATGCTCCCTAACCTGAGGAATAAATGATTGATAAAAATAATCTATAAAAATCTTTGTAGTCATCCATGCATTAGCAGACGATTTGTATTCAACAGGAATGTCTGCGTTTTTAAATGCCCGTAGATTTTTTGCCCTTCCTATCACTAGCATTTTTAGTTTATGTGACCCATCTGCATTGCAACAAGCTAAAAATGTTACCCGTTCTTTGCTTATTTTTCGACCTGGTGCGGTCTTCTTGGGAACGAACCAGCGTTTTTTCTGGTAACATTTTCTAGTAGAGAGCCGATTCGTCTGCGTTGTATATTTGAGTAGCCACAAGATTAGATTGTCTTACCTTTTCTTTGAATGTAGTCAAGAAAGGATCAACGATACTTTGATCGTTGGAGAGTTTTTCGCCGCACACTTTTAAAGCACGAAGACTATACCTTTTCGAAAGTTACAAATCCATCCCCTGCTATGGCATTACAAACATACCATGTAACAAGCAAAGTATGTAAATATCACTGCTCAAAAGCAGGAAAATGCTGCACACCTGTTAAATGTGAAGATATGGTCCCAGATATAAACAAAAGGGTAATTGGGGAATCCCTGAACATCTAGCCACAAATCCTATAGGGAATAGGCCTAAAACTACAGGTTCGGATTATCGAGTACTATGAAATTCGGATTACAGAGTACTCAATGTATTGAAAATGGTTGTTCGGACTACTGAAGAATTCGGATTATTGAATGTTCGGATTATCATGTCTGCACTGTATTTCCGAAACTATTGAAAATTGGATATTTCACATGTGGATTTTTTAACGCTCTTTGATAGATCTTTTGAATGGTGATATAATATACAAGATGTTACATTTTAAAAAGTACATTTTTTTATAATAAACAAAAACCCGATGTTTAGATGTTTTTCGGTTGGCAGCACGTTAATCAGCGGAAAAAGTACTAGAACTTTACTGATTTGACGAACTTCGTAATTCCAATAATAAGGAAGTTAACAATGGTTCCAACTTAAGAATGATCACCCTGTATCATCAGTGACAAAAGTTTAAAAAAAAAAGTTAAAAGGGTAAAAACATTTTAGAAGTATATTTTCGCCCCAAAATAACAAGGCAAACAGCACCCAAGTTAAAATATTGAGAAAACTCAATTTGAAACTAAAATTACAACGTGAACTGTCGATTATTTGGGACTTTTTACGGAATTCAATTTCCACAACTGGAAAAATAAAAAAGGTACAAATATAAATTGTTTTCATTAATTTTAACTGTTTTTACAGTAAATTGATCAGTAATTGTTATAAAAGGTTTTCACGCCATCATGTTTTCATTAGAAAGTAAATAAATTTTGCGTTCGGACTACATTACCCGTGGAAAGCAATTATAAACAGGGTCACGCCTTAGCGCACAGGACAAGAGTATACAGGGTGTTCATTTAAACTTTCCACTCAAGTTATCTTCGAAACGAGACAGATTTGAGAAAATTGCTGAAACACGTCAAGATATTTATTGAGGAGAAACGTTTTTACAAAACTGGACGGCGCCCTTTAACCCCTTAACCACCAGGGCCACCACCCCAAAATTCTTAAATGAGAAGGCGGATCGAGTGATACATCATTTTAAAGCTCCTGACAAGTACTTTATAACCCTAGAATATCAAGTCAATATCTTCACCTATTACAAAATGGCGGTACTTTAAAATTACCTAAATACCTGATTATGATGGTCATATTTCCAAAACGAATAGGTTAGATGTACTTAATGTGGTTTTTTCTAAAAGCTCTTTTAAAGGTCTTTTAATGGTGATACTGGTAGTAATATACAGGGTAGAAGAAAAAGTACATATTTTTTATTTAAGAACCCTGTATATTATTTTACCATTAAAAAGATCTTTAAATGAGCTTTAAGAAAATACTACATTAGGTACATCTAACTTTATTAGTTTCGGAAATATGGCCATCCAAATCAGGTATTAAGGTAATTTTTAAAGTACCGCCATTTTGTAATAGGTAAAGATATTGACTTCATATTCTAGGGTTATAAAGTACTTGTCAGGAGCTTTAAAATAATGTATCACTCGACCCACCTTCTTATTTAAGAATTTTGGGGTGGTGGCCCTAGTGGTTAAGGGGTTAAAGGGGCGCCGTCCAATTTTTGTAAAAACGTTCCCTCTCAATAAATATCTTGACGTGTTTCGGCGATTTTCTCAAATCTGTCTCGTTTCAAAGATAACTTGAGTGGAAAGTTTTTAAATGAACACCCTGTATAAAATGCCTTGTGTTACAATCTTGAGAGTAAAGATCCCTGACGATACCTCTTGCAATCGATGATGAAACGTCGGTAAACAATTTTAATTTGACGCGGTCCAAGAACCAAGATTTCTTAGTTAACCAAGGCCGTGAAAGCTTCCGTTCTATGTAAGGTATGCCATATTTCAATCTTCTACAGTTCTACATAAAATCGCATCAAAAACATATGTTACACACAAATATCGAAAACGCACGTTGAGCGAAAATAACGCACACTACGCGTTATGGACGGAGGTAAATGACCAAACACCGAAATTAAATAGTTTTTCGTTTTATGGTCGTGAATTCATGACCTCATCGCGTTCTGTTCATTTTAGAAGCAACCACAACGCGTTCTGTTCGTTTGAAGAACGACCATAAAACGATGAATTATTTATATAAGGGGGTATAATTTGACACCCGGTACCTACAATATAGCGACTTAATCGTTCGTAAAAAAATGGCGTTTAGAAAAAAGATAATCACAATATTTTGATTTTTAGTACAACAAAGACATTTGTTTTTGTAAAAATCAAAAAATATATGAATCATAGATTTTTTCAGGCGCTATTTCTAGCTTTTACACCAGGGCGCTTTAGGTAAAGATATAACTTTGGCTAAATTACACTGGCTCAGTTTCCAGTGGCGTACAATCTAATCAATACCATTTTTTTTAAATCTCTGTTTAAACAAAATTATGTACCAGGGCGCTTAACGTAAAAACGTATATTCGGTAAATTACACTGGCTTAGTTTTCAGTGGCGTACAAATTAATTAATATCAATTTTTATTTATTTATTATTATTTTTCTTTGTAAATCAGCCAATGAGATTTTAATTTTCACCTGTACAGTTTAACAAAATTTTGTAATTTCCATTAAAATATTCCAAATAATTACTATTGGTTAATTTTGCGGTCGCCTGTTGAAATTACGCGCGGTTTCGCTTAGTGCGTTTCAACATAAATATCGTTCCCATATGGTTAAAATAAAATTATGCATCCGGTCGGAGTTTAATAACAAAATAATTAGTTATGTAGTTGAAAATTTATGCGATGCACACGTAGAGGAGGTTCTAGGTAAATTTAATTACGTTTTTGAAAAGGTATTTAACTAATTACTTAATCGGTACTAAAAATGAGCTATTTACAGATTGCCTAACGGCAGGGCTAGGTGAAATACTTAAATATTGTATTCTAAAGAAGTATTTGAATACTGGGGATTTAAATATTAAGAAAAAAGTATTCTCGAATACCGCTGTATTCGAATACCAGGATTGGATCTTTTAAAAAATATTCTATTTTTTCTTCCTGTAACCTTGTATGTAGCAAATTTGTATTTTTAAAAAATACTTCTACACACAACGCCAAAAGTCTTCGACCTCCTTGCATTTTTATACTTCTTATTTATTTAGTATCCTGTGATATGCGGTCCCATTCTTCTACGTCGGCTACCGCAAGTTCCTCATCGGTTCGAGGTGGTGAATTACGATTGTGGATAACTCTGGAAACAATATCCCACAAATTCTCAATTGGATTCATGTCTGGGGAATTAGCTGGCCACGCTAATCTGTATTACAGCATTAAGAATATCCTAAACTCTTCTGCCTCGATGTAGTCTGCCGTTATCATCCATGAAAATAAAATCCTCTCCAGTTTCATGGCGGAGGAGAATGACAATTGACCTAATAACATTTTCCATTTAAATTTCGCTAGTCATATTTGGTTGTATGCGAATTAATGGTGTTCGACGGTTGTACATTATTCTCCCCCAGAACATTAGTGTTCCCCTTGATAGGGAACGACTTCACGAGGATAGTCGAGTCTTACCTGACGCCCTGGCTCTCTCCATACCCTTTGACGATGGTCATCACTAACCAGACCGAATCTTGATTCGTCAGAGAAAAAGACTCTTTCCCACTGTGCTAAAAGCCATTCCCTATGGTTTCTCGCCCACTGGTGGCGGGCAGCATGGTGTCGAGGTAATAAAAGAGGTACCCTTAAAAATTTCTGGCCCGAAAATTTGCGCTGTAAAGTCTTCTGCGAATGATATTGGTGGAAATTACGCGGTAGAACGTACCTTGAAATGATCTCTAATGGCTGGGGCCGTTGCGTTGCGATTTCGGCGGGTAAATTGGATAACATATATGTCCCCTCTTTCGGTAGAAACTCGTAGCCGTCCATTACGTAGCAATCTTTTCACATTTCCAGTTTCTTGATACCTGTTGATCATTTGACTCACAGAAGATCTTGGAATATTTAAACTGGCTAAAATATGTTGATTGAAAAATCCAGATTCATGCAGAGCAATTATTCTTGCTCTGTTTTAAACAGAAATTTCACGTCCTGGCATTTATTCAGTTAGAACCAATGTAAACTTTGCGTATTTAAAAATACAAATAAACTAAATAAATGTAACTAAACAATTTCAAATCTTCTCGCAAAACCACAAAAACTCTTATCTCCAAATAAGTATGTGATCTTTTTTATTTAGTAAATTAAATAATATTTTTATCTGATACTAAAAACATGTAGGATTCTTTATAACCAAGATATACAGGGGCTCCAAGACTTTTGGCGTTGTGTGTAAATGCCATGCATTCCATTTTTTAAAGACCAGTAAATCTATTATTTTTTAAATAATCATAGCTTTGGTTAGATTTTTTTCTAAGGGAAAAGACTGAATTTTAAGACTGTAGGAAAAAATACATGGTATTCCATTTAAAACAAATAAGTTGTCCTATTTTAAAAAATCGGCCATTTTTTTTGTGGTAACTAAATATTACAAGTAAATGGCAAGAAACTTCAAACAAAATTCAGCGTTTTTACCGAAAGCCGCATAACTATTTATTTTAAAGTTATTTGCTGCCAAATGGGTCAAAATATGGTCAAAAAACCTATATCAATACAAACACCCATTTTAAAGACACCATGTAACAAAGAAATGTTTTTATTTTATTGATTCTACTGATACAATGCTACGGAAACAATTTGAACATTAAACACATAATAAAAAGCATAAAGCAAACGAAGCGCGAGCAAACGCGTCACACTCTGCTAGTGCATATAAGCTTTTAGTAAAATTAAGTAGGTAAACATGTCTAAGTTAAAATATCAAGTTTGTTTAGTAAAAGAGTAAGCTGTAATACCTAAATAGTTTATTTTTATTTTTTTATTTTTTTGCTTTAGTATTCTTACGACGAGAAAATGACAAATATCTCTCGTCCACAACTAATTCCATTCATAGTTTCGCCGACGATAGTACCCTTCATTCCAGTTTTCAGGTTCCTAAACCCATCACTACACCTGACTTGGAAAACAAACGCAGAACGATGCAGATATCTCTTTCGCAGGATCTTAATTTAATATTGGATTGGGGCGCTAAAAATCTCGTCCATTTTAATACATCCAAAACACAATAATGTTCCTTGTCGCGAAAAGAGTTATTAAATACTCATCTTCTACTTATGAGAGGCTAAGTTTTACAGAGCAAAGACACCTTCAATCTTCTGGGCGTCCCATTTGAAAGTAACCTTAACTGGCATAAACACATTGTATCTATAGCCACGGCAGCTTCAAAAAAGCTTGGATTTCTCTTTCGAGCCAAAAGTATTTTTCCCCTTCTAATTTATACACTTTGTATGTGTCCCAAATCCGACCTCCCTTGGAATATTGTTCTCATATCTGGAGCATGGCGTCCCCCACAACCCTAAGCATTCTTGATTCTATTCAAAGAAGAGATATTCGTCTCATTCATGATCCTTCACTTACAGAAAGGCTTCCCTCTCTTGCACATCGTCGGGCTGTGGGGATTTGTCGCTTTTTTATAGGTACTTCCATGGCTTCTGCTCTGAAGAATTGAGAAACTCGTGGTTCCGCGCGTATGCATCCCTATACGATCCAACTGGACAGGCCCCGAACTTCCCACTTTGTTCGTTCTTTTATCCCTAGAGTTTTTAGGTTGTGTAACCTGCTGCCCGCGGAGGTCTTTCCTTCCCCCCCAAATCTTCAAGTATTTAAGTTCCGTATCAACAAACTCCCTCTTACCTCGCTTAAGACACCCACGGTACGTTAGTATTTAAGCTTTTAGCCTTCGTGGTTTGTCCAAAGATAAAAAAATATCGAGCAATTAAAGAAAACGAAAAACACCTAACCTCCACAACTAGTTTTCTAATATACAAGGTTTTAAAAAGTATGAACATCCGTTAAATATTTTTAGACCGCAATATCGTATTTAAAAATTTTTGAATACGTCGTGCCAGTTCTTTTACCATAATTGCGAGAAAGTCTGCATTTTAAGTGGAATAAAATTTTAAATTACCTTTTAAAAATGTATAAAATATAGATTGGGCTTTGAAAAAAACAAACAAATACATACACACTGAAAAATAACAAATTTAATTATATACTCCATTTATACCTACAAAACCCATTGGGTTTTTTAATATCTGCAATTTAATATTAATAAGAGTAAAAGGTTTTTTATTTCAGAAAAAAAAATGTATACATACAATTTACAATAAATGAAAATTGTTTGGAATAAAGGGCAACATCAGCTTGCCCCATATAAAAGCAGCTGCTAGAGCCCAAAATATATAAATATCCATTTTTTTATTTTAATAAAATGGAAAACCTATACTAAGCTTAAGAACTAAACTAAAAAATAAAAATGTATTATCAAAAAAAATAGTAAGAAAACTAAAAAAGAAAGGTAAATAGGAAAAGATAGAGAGACAGAGATAAAGAAAAAGAAAGGAAAAGATAGACAAAAAGAAATGAAAAGGATTAAGGGGAAAAGGAGAAAGAGGAGGGTTAATACGGTTGTAATGTATTTTAATTTGTCAGCAAAGTGTATCGCATTTTTTGCCTAAACGAGGCTACAGACAAGGAAAATTTCATAACCATAAATTTATTTATTAGCAAAACAATTTGGTAGCAAAACAATTTGGTATTTAATGTATATGTTTCGCTATTTAAAAAAGCTTTTAATATTCATTTAATTATTATTGATAATTAAAATTTGATTATTTATAAAACGAAAGTTGCTAGTGCTCCTTTGGCACTTGCCCACGGTCCTTTCCACAAATTTTACCCGATCTTCAAATCTTGTCCCATTTAAAAGAACCATTTTAATACCCTCACTGTATACATTCACGTAATCAACGTACCTGCTAACGACTTTGTTTAACACAATAAATCACCATTACTTTGCATTTTAAATACAATTAAATTTTTAATTACCTTTTAGGATATAAAAGATAGATTTGTCTTTATTACAAAAACAACACATACATACAAAACACAATGTAAAATAACAAATTCAAATGAAACCTCAAAATCTTCCTACCTTTGTGCCCATTTAATATCCACAATTTAATTTTCATGTTTCGCTAATTAAAAAACGCTATCAATATTAATTTACGTTTTACTGGCTGTAAATTGCCTTTTATTATTTTAACGGAATGTTAAAAATTGCGTTGTTTGAAATATATCGTTATAAAATTTTAGCATGCCATAAATTTTTTACAGGCAATATATTCCAGTGATGATGCTCTAATAGATTAAGTAATAAAGAGATTCTTGTTTAGCTTCTCTTTTTATACAGGGTGTTCGGGAAAAGTGGCAAATCTCACGGACATAAAACACACGTAAAATGATACTACAAGTTTATACAGCGTGTTTCCCAATTTACCGATTTAAAAAACTAATAAAGAAAGATTTGAAAACCGTTTAAGATGAGTATAAGTAGTGTAAGATGTCATTTGAGCGTGGGAACTTTTTAGCCTGTAAAGTGTAAAATATGTTTTTTCTAGATCTTCGGCCTACTACAAGTTTAATGAAAAAAGTTAAATTGCAAATTTGTAGGCAATGTAAAAATGTTCAACTTATGTATTTAGCTTTTTTACATAACCTCACAAATTATGTAAAAAATTTAAAAACAAATTTTTGGTTTTTTATTGTTATTTTTTACAAAATCCATTATTTTTTCACGAAACTTGGTGAAAACGTACCTCTATTCGTCCCAAATATACTGTACTTTTTTAAATTTTAAATTAAAAATATTTAGTTTTTATACATTTTTTTGACTAAATATTAAAAAAATACCCTTATTTTCAATCAAAAATTCACGTGTCAAAATATCGGCATGTTTTAAGAAGTTGTGTTTGTTAAAATTATTACTTTTTAATTGTGTAAAAAACTATACATTACAATGAGTTATGATTAATTATCAACGGAAACCGTTTTTAAAAAATCAATTTAATTTGTTACAAGTACAAAGAATGGATTAAGAATGGTTAACAAATGTAAAATGGGTTATATTTATAAACTAGGTCTTATCTTGCTGCTGACTGGGCTTTTCGTGAACTTCTGGGACTATTCAGCTTTTACGTGCACATAACTCCTCCCGCCGAAGACGGAAACAACCGGGATACGGGGTTGTTTTCGGGAATATGGTACATAGGGATGTCTTCCTTCTTCTTTCTGGACAGTGCCCTTCTTTTGTAGACTTTCCAAACTGCAAATATGATCAAAAGTATGATTAGTAAAATAATAAAAGAGGTGGATAAACTCCAGGTAACAGGATGAATTCCAGGGTCGGCTTCAGGAATTTTCAATAGTTTGGCTTGTTCTTGAAGGCTTCTTATTTTGTTCAAATCGCCACCACCACTACCGAAAGACCTACTAAGATTTTTGACGCCACTGCGCATGCTCAGAACCTGACCGTGGGAAAAATTGTAGTGCCCAGATGTATCCCTGTTAGCGTAGAAACTGACCCTGTAATAATTTTGTCACCATTAGTTTCCGGGTGTTCGTGACAGGTGTGACCATGCGCAGTAGCGTTAAAGATCTTAGTAGGTCTTCCGGACATCATCATCATCAATCAGCCCTTTGCATCCACTGCTGGATATAGGCCTCCCCTATTTCTGCCCACCGTCCTCGGTCTTGAGCACTTTGCATCCAATTTGTAGACATTCTTCTTATGTCCATCGCGTCGGAGGTCTTCCCCTGCTTCTTTTGTCAGCTCTTGGTCTCCACTCGAGCAACCTCCTTGTCCATCTGCCATCTGTCATGCGGGCTACATGTCCAGCCCAGTTCCATTTCAGCTTTGCCACCTGATAGACAACATCCGTGACCCCTGTTCTCGCACGTAGAACTTCGTTATAAACGTAGTCACGAATTGACACACCAAGCATCGATCTTTCCATCTTCCGCTGCGTTATTCTGAGCTTCTTAGCAGATGTGACGGTCAAAGTTAAAGTTTCAGCGCCATAAGTCATAACTGGTAGAATGCACTAATTAAAAACCTTTCGCTTTAGACAGATTGGGAGATTACTTTCAACTACATCCCTAAGTTTACCATATGCAGCCCAAGAGAGGGCAATTCTTTTTTTTACTCGCATGTCTGATTATCTCAAAATTCGTATTTCATGACCCAGATATATGTATTTGTCAACAAACTCCACTTCGCAGTAACCAATAACAGTGTTTCCGCTTGGAACTAGATTTGTCATGAGCACGTGCACCCCAAAAATTAAAAAAAAACATCCATTTAATAAAATAATTATTTTTCAAATAAGCCTGAGCCTCCCTAATCTTTTACCGTATACCGTCAAACCAAACTTAATGCTGCAGCTCTCTCGCTGCGACGGCTACCCGACTGTTCCCGACACGGCTCGACGGGTGACGGTAATTTGCAAGCGACGCGCGACGGTCGCACGTGCGATCATGTAGGCGGGATGTACGACGTTTTTCATCACTATTCTGGGTGCGGGGTATAGCGGGGTTATTGCAATTTTAAGCGGAAAAGGCGCACACTTTTTTCGTGCGCCAGCTACCATTTTCCGTTGATCCGCGTGTATTATAATGATGTAATTGGGGTTGCGTTCGATTTTTTTATGTATGTTTTAAGTTTAGTTTTAAGCAAAAATGGATAGTATGACTCATGTGACTGTGGAGTATTTAAAAATAACTTTAGCTCTTTGAGTTTGGAGCAGAAAATTGAGATAAAAAACGCGGGAAGACCTATACCTGAAATTAATTTAACTCAGACCACAAAGGGTAAATCTAGAGACTTTAATAGAAAGTTTAAAATGGAAATGTATGAAAAAATAACTGGATTTGTGGGTGCAGTACAACTAACCGTTTATTTTGTTATCCCTGTTTGTTGTTTGGTCTTGGGGTCGCAGAGCCTGCCTGGACAAAAAATGGAATAGCCGACTTGGGACATTTAGCACAAAAAACTAAAAAGCATAAAATACCATACCAATGACTACGGCCGAAGGTGAACGATGTTTTTCAACATTGAAGCGAATAAAGACTTTTTGAGGAGTTCTATGAATGAAGAAAGAGTAACAGCCCTAGCAATGCTATCTACCGAAAAAAATTTATAGAAAATATTCCCGACTTTAATGAGGCTGTTATTGATAAATTTTCTGTAAATAAAAACAGGAGAATGAACTTTACTTTTAAGCATTGTACCCATTAGAATTTTTTTGTAATAAATTTGTTTTCTTGAAAAAAATCACTTGTTGCTCGTTCTCCTTTTTCCTTTCCTTTAGGTTTAGAACGCAAAAAAATTTTTGGTAGTTGCAAAAAAATAATTATATTATAATACTTGTGAGCCCCCTTTATCATAGACCACGAGCCGCCACTGGTCATACATTTGGTTTTTAAGGTGTTAATTTTTAGCCCTACCTGAGCACACACTTCCTGAAGATTTTGCAGCATTGTTTTGATATCTTGTAGATTGTCGGACAACAAAACAATATCGTCCGCGAAACGTAAATTTGTGAGATTCAGGCCATCTATATTTATACCCTTTTTGCTCCAGTTAAGCATCTTAAAAGCATATTCCAAAACGGTGATAAACAGTTTGGGTGACATAGTATCTCCTTGTCGCACCCCTCTGCCAATTTTTATGGGGTTGGTGTTTTCGTGCAGTTTTACCATCATGGTTGCATTTTTATAGATGTTGTATATTAGCTTGGTGTAGCGATAGTCAACACGACATTCTTGTAGGGATTTTAAGACTGCGTCCAGCTCAACAGTGTCAAAGGCCTTTTGGAAGTCTACAAAGGCAACGGCAAGTGGTCTATTATATTCGATCGATTTTTCAATTACAGTTTTAATACTTTGAAGATGGTCATTAGTTCCGAAACTTCTGCGAAAGCCGCCCTGTTCTATTGGTTGGTAAAAGTCTTCCGGTAGTCAGGTCCAAAAAGTTCCCACGCACAAGTGACATCATACGCTACTTGAATCAGTTGACCTTCTTTTGATTTGATTTTCTTGAGGTTTGTGTAGGTGGGGAAGGGGACAACCCTAAATAAGTAAACTTTGACACAAAATTAAGTCCTAAAGATAAATAAAGGTTTTTTTATAATTTTTTATAAATGTTAAGATACAGGAATTATTCGCGATGGCTTGTTTTAATAAAAATTTATTGTATATTCATTATTATAACACGTTTTTACCTGACCTCTCTATATGCCGTTGTTAAAATGTTTAATTTATACCTCCACAGACTGTTTTGATGTTCAGCCACTGTTATATAAAACATAAGTTTTTTTAAAAGTAGTGATAGTAAATATCAATAAAAAGTTTTGAAATCTTCTTTTTCGTAAAAGGGAACAGATATATGAATCCACTTCTTTACTTTCGATGTGTTTTACGAATCATGACCTGTTTGAGCTTTATAAAGATATATAGAGGAAGTTGGAAACAGTCCAGTTAGAGCTATTTTTCTTGTTAGTTTTGTGACAAAAACTTGTAAATATAGTTATTTTCTTTAAAATGAAAATATCGGGAATACAGTGGAGATTTTAAAATATTTACTATAGTCCATAAAGGTATAGGAAGGGAGATACAGGTGTGCGAGGTTGAGTTTGTAATTAGATGAGTGACCGCCATTGAACACCGTATACCATTGGATGAAAAATCGAACGTTTTTTTGTTTAACGGTAAAAATTAGCGACATGAATAAAAATAATAATTTCTTGGTAAATAGTTAAAGGTTTTTACAGTTTCTCTTTAAAACAGGATATCTGGTAATTAAGTGGCCAGGTTTTGCAGAGCGGGAGCACATTCAACCTTGTGGGCGTCACATTTGAGAATAACCTTAACTGGCATAAACACATTGTATCTATTGCCACCGCGGCTTTAAAAAAGCTTGGATTTCTTTTCCGAGCCAGAAAGTGTTTTTCTCCTTCCAATTTATACACTTTGTATGTGTCCCAAATTCGACCCTCTCTGAAATATTGTTCTCATGTCTAGGGAATGGCATCCCCTACAACCCTCAGCATTCTTGATGCCATTTAAAGAAGAGCTGTTCGTCTTATTAATGTTTCTTTACTTACTCAAGGACTTCCTTCTCTTGCCCATCGTCGAGCTGTGGGAGATCTATCGCTCTTTTATAGATAATTTTACGGCTTCTGCTCCGACGAATTATCCAGTATAGTCCCTCCTCTTGCAGCTCCCAACAAAGAAACTCGTGGTGCCGCACGTATGCATCCCTATACGGCCCAATTGGACAGGCCCCCAACTTCCCATTTCGTTCGTTCTTTTATCGCTAGAGTTTCTAGACTGTGGAACCTACTGCCAGCGGAGGTCTTTCCTTCACTCCCAAATCTTCAAGTTTTTAAGTCCCGTGTTAACAAACTTCCTCTTACCTTGCTTAAGACACCCACGGTACGTTCGTATTTAGGCTTTCAGCGTTCGTGGATTGTCCATTGATAAAAAAAAATTAAAATACAAGTTATTACTAAATAAAAACTTTTTCATTATTAACTTTTAGAAAAATGTGCCTCTTTATACATAGTTCTGCTTGGTTAGAAAGTAAACGTTCACAAAGATATTTTTCTGTTCGATATATATCGTGGCCTAAAAACCTGTTTTTATATTGATTAAAGACATCGGCAATATTTCCAAAACTAATAGTTGTAAATACTTGCGTTAAAAAGAATTATGACAGAACAGATCAAGGAATATTACTGACAAGTGTTTTCAATTTTCAAAAAAGAATTTAAAGCATCTTTAAATGAAAGAAAAAAATATGATAATAATAAAAATAAACACCCGAAATCAAAAATAGTACATTATGGGTCAAGCATGGAATGTTACTTATTTCCCACAAGTATGACTTTTACGAGAGGGAAATGAATATTTCGTGTGAGTCGCATACTATACTTTTTCTACGACTTATTTGCGGATTTATATCAATACAAAAAATATATTTAATATTCCCGATTTGTGACAGAATATTTGTCAGCCATGACATACGCGACATTACAGCCAACATCAAATTTTGTATCAAATGTAATTGATTTAATTATTAGTTAATTTTACGTACTTATTTATTAGATATTTTTATAATAATATGTGACTAAAAAGTAGTGTCCTTGTCTAAATAATTATATTAAGAAAACGAGGGTGTTGAAAATATATACAAATTGCTGTATTTATGCACATTTAAAAGCAGCTCATGACCGCCGTGGATAATGGATGTGGGTTATAGCAGTAAGTAATGAGTGATATTACATGTTCAAAATCACATTAATAATGTATACATCGTCGTGAAAAAACATATTTTTGCTGCTTTTTTATTATGTCAAGAATGTCAAAATTTAACAGCTTTTGTTTCGTAACTATCTTTTATGCCGGCTTTACATGTGTCAAGTAGCTTAGACAAGTAAGATAAAAATATGTATTTATATTTATCTACTTGCGCAAGAACTTAAAGAAGTGGGTTTACATGTTGCATGTACCTAAATTTAGTTACTTGATTTAGCAACTTGTCTAAGCTACATGACAGGTTTAATTGTGCATTAGAGTGCAAGTTGAAAAAAATGTCATATGACTTTTTGTTGAACAGAGAGCGCGTCATAAAGTAGTTGTTTATAGTATTTTACGTTATAAGTCCGGTAGGTGACTTATTTCAGTACGAGATGTTTACAGACGAGACGACGCAGGAGCCGAGTCTGGAATATAAACGAGTACTGTAATAACACCTAACGGACGTGTATCGCTTAATATTTTATTTCGTACTGCCTTTATGAAAATTAATGAATAAATATTTGTTATTAAATTTTAAGAGAACATGTTAGTTTCAAATTATTTCACCTAAATTACGTAGGAAACAGCCTTGTTCTCCATATCAGAGGTAACTATGATTATTCTTCGCTTGTCACTGTCAAATTGATAAACGGTATTAAATAGGTAACACTAGATAGGTCCAAATTAAATAGAAATTACCAAATTTAGTAAAACAGAATATTTTTGAAAATGTAAAAATAAGTCTGTTTTATAGTAATATGATTTTATTTACTAAAGTTGGTAGAAAAATATATTTTACAAGTAGAAGTTCCTAAATGGTATTAAATAGGTAGCGCTAGATATAGGTTTAGATAAAATAGAAACTACCAACTTTAGTTAAACAAAATACTACTAGAAGTCTGTTTCATAGTAATCTAATCATTTTTATTTACTAAAGTTGGTAAAAAAATATATTTTAAGTACAAGTAGAAATTCCTATATATCCTAATATCAGATGAAAATCGCTTAATATATGAATATTTTAAGATTTTATTTCATTTTGGCATCCAAAAATGACATTAATCAAGGCATAACAACAATGATCACGTGGACATTTATAATGATACATGGCAGCATTGCTAAGCAACACTTTACGGCACCAAGTAATGTGCAATTTACCGGCCCCAAATTAATACAGGGTAAGTGGATTTACTGGACAGTATAAAATAAATTATTTTTTTGGTATTTTGAAATTTAAACTTGCGTGATCAACTGAAAAGAACAAAGACGCTTTGTACTTTTGGTTGCATTACTATGACAACACAAGTATTTATCTAAAAAAATCTCATGCCTGGGGACCTTGGAGCGAATTAAAGTGGAAATTTTTTGACATAATTATTGAATTTGTTTTAACGTTATGTCTGTCATCCACATACACAATTAAAGAAAATGTTATTTTGTACCAGTTGTAGTATTTCTGACATAACATAATATAAAATAATATAAGGTTTTAAGAGCCTTAATCACAATTTTATACAACTACAGTTAGTAAAATAATATCAAAAGACTGAAGTACTAGACATAAGTGAAGAACAAACGAAAGCCAGGTATGGGTCTAAAAAAATAAAATAAACTATTTTTACCAACTGTAGTAATATAAGCTATATATTTATTAAAATTACATATATTTGCAACTACAATTGGTGAAATAAAAATATTTATTTTATAGTAAAATTAAGCTTGTATCAAAGTTACAAATATTAATTTAAAAGAATATTATTTAACACAAACTTGGTGTGAAAATTTCTTACCGAATACCACACGTGCTTAAATTATTCCGGAAATTTTTTCTCGACCACGACTATTTTAAGAAAATTCTCCCTTGCCTGCGGCTCGGGATAATTTTCAAAATATTCGTGGCTTTGAAAAAATTTCCGAAAATAAATTTAGCACTAGTGGTATTACAAGTGAAATACATATTCTTACCAAACAGGACTTTGTATGAAAAGGCACTTTTTTCATTTCGTTAAAAAGTTTTTGATTTGTAAGAACTTTCAAAGACACGCAGTATTTAATTCCATCGGAGCTCTTTTGGAGCCAATATCTTTAAAAAGGAGCCCCAGGAAAAAAAGATTTAATAATCACCAATACTGCATATTTTACATATTAACGTATTTTTTAGACAACTACTTAAAATTACGTTTATATTACCTTTTAAAAGATTTATTTAAAATATTTCCACTTAAAAGCTATTATACCAAATGATTTAAAAATAAAATTGTAAGATTGTAATTTAACGAGTCCTCTCTAATTTTTCTTCGTTTTCTTGCGCAATTCTACAGAAGTTGGTTCACAAATCCTCAACTTTTGCGAAAGCAAAGTTTCCAAAACTTCTTTATGCTGAAATTTACGTGATAGTTCAGTTAGAACTATGCCGCGTCGGAATTCTCGGATATTTGAAAATACTGACTGAATACGTTATTTTACAAAGAGCATTTATAACTGCGGTAAAAGTAGGAAATGCCTTATCTCCTCTCTTTCCTTAATCAATGTACAAAATAGTTTAAAATAAAATTTTCTTATGATTTTTCTTATTTATTTACGAAGTGCTATGTTTACCTGCATAATTTTTTATGCTTGTTTACCGATTACTCCGTCAATTGTGATACTATTTTTTTTTATTTTGTTTATTCCAAAGAGTACACTTTTAGGAACGTTAAATTAGGAACCAAATCTGAATTTATCGTTTCATTTTTCTTTTATGGTCTATAAATTAAGTAGATTTTTGCTACTTACAGAATTTAATATTTTGCTCAAATGCTTGCAGTTTAAAGGAACATATCTTATATGAGAGGCCTAGTTTCAAAGTGTACAGTGCGTCCAATCTAACTTGTCCACATTTAAAATGTCTATAACTTTTTTATTTACTTAACTTAAAAAAATGATTCAAAAACCAACTTGTACTGTGAATTATCAAGTTTTTGTTTCTGTTATAAAGATTACACAAAACAATTTTATTAACAGAATATATTGACAGTAACTTACATTATTTGAATAACACATCCTGTATATCATAGCACCATTAAAAGGTCTTTTAAAGAGCTTTACAAAAATAGTACATTTAATATATCTGTATTTAATAGTGTGACGTATAATTTTGAAATATTCATACATAGGGCCACTTTACGTCACTGGGGCAAATGTACCATATGGAACTATCTTATTGGACCATGAGACCGGTGGACAAAAAACTATCTTTGCATTTTTAACTAAACTACGGGAACTAACTTAACTTCGTAATTTTGTACGGGCATACCCCCACTAGAGGTAGCCCGTACGAGGCTTAACTAAAACTTTAACTTTATACTTGACTTCACTTTTACTACCTACTTCTTATCTAATATTTTTATAACTTTTTTTCTCTCTATTATCAGAACAATTTCTGTATATAACCAAGTTGAACTTAGTATTTTGGTGACTTAGCACGTTGTTGACCCTGAATAAAATAATATGATCTAGACTCTGTTATTGTTTAGTGACAAAAAACCTTGCACTATATTTTCGATTATTTGTTTTATTTTTTGGATGTGATTTCTTTAATGCCGAAATAATTAAATAAATTATTAAAATTATTAAAACCCATATACCCCTTATACAGGGTGTTCACAATAGTTTTGAAAATATGGCCATTTAAATCTGAAAAATATTATATGTAATTTCCACTAAACCTACTTACGGGACTAAGCTTAGACTGTAGATATAATGGACATTATATCTATTATTTTTCAGATGAGGTATATCAAATGAGTATTTTTATAAAGCTCTTCAAAAGACCTTTTTAATAATGGTATAATATACAGGTTGTTCCATTTTAAAAAATGTAAGTTATGTCAATATATTCTGTCAAAATTGTTTTGTGTCATCTTTATAACGGAAAAAAAACTTGATAATTCACTGTACAAGTTGGTTTCTGGATCATGTTTTTAGGTTAAAAAATAAAAGAGTTATAGACATTTAAAATGTGGACAAGTTAGATTGGACGCACTGTACAATCTTCATTTCTACTTTTTAATGCAACAGTGAGATATGTTCCAATAAATGTATTATTCAGCAGTTAATTAATTCAAATGCCTCTATCAACTTTATCGTAGCCCGTCATAAAAAATAGATGCATACTTATCTGCGAACGAAAATTTTTCCGAACGTTTGGAACTACATCGTTATTTGTAATGGTAAAATGGTTAATAATGGTTTTTCGATTCGAAACGACGCATAAATGTAAAATTTGATATGTCGTAGAATTTTTAATTAAAATAGGAGTTAATTAGGTTTAAAACCAAATATTTTGCCTGTTTAAAAAGAAAGTTGATGATGGCGGCTCAAACCAAAAGACGAAATATCAGATCTAAATTGTAATGACATCATTTTATAGAACAAGAAAAGGAGCAATAATGTGTAGGGTATTGTAAAATATCTTTTTAAATAGGCTGAGAAAAAAAAACCTGTTTCGCAAAATTTTCGTTTTTTTTTCCGAATAATTTGGGATCAGCTGCAAATTTTTTAAAACAAAATATTGGTAAACATAAAATCCCCCATAATGAAGCAATATTTTTATAATTAAAAAACTGTCTTCCTAATCACACTTTTTCATATATTTACGCCATTACATAATAATTTTTTTCGTTTCAATAAAAACTAGGTAAGTATTTAAAATATGTTATTTATATTCTTTTCAGAGAGAGTTGGTGGAATATCTATATTATATTTTTTTATATTTACTTAGTAACATAACATGTTAGTCCTAAAATATTTAAAATGCAGTTCTACCTAAGAAATATATTTTTTATATTATTATTTAAGCAAAATGTTATTTAGTATAAGTAAGCTATTTAAATCCTCATATTTAGTTATATAACACTTATTTCCTCTTGTTTCATAATTAATCCGATTATGATCTGCATTTGCTTAACCTAACCAAATTAGTAATTGTATGATTAACATTTTACTACTTTTTCCCGATGATTTGTTGAGTATGTTTTCCCCATATTTAATTACAAGGTTTTTCAAGTATGGGTACTTTTATATTGGTAACAATATACACGTAGTGCCAGTTCGAAATTACCATAGTTAGTACGAGGTCAAACGTAGAAAATTGGTTTTAGTGTTTCCTAAAGGTTTTTAAAACCTTACCTCTGTAACGTTGTATATTTAATTTGTAGCTACTTACCAATTAAATATTAACAGAAACTCTTTATCTTAAATTAGGTTTGTGTTAATATTCTGTATTTTAAATTTAGCCCGATGCATACCTTCACGTGTAGAGAAGAACATACTAAAATTAAAATCACCACATTACCACATAAGCAGTCAGTGTTTTTTTGGATATATGCGTTCTTTTTCTGATCGCTACCAACCAGTGAAAAATTCAGTTGGCAGTACCGAGCTGGCACGACGTGTAATATTATAATGTACCTCGTCTTATTTGTCTGTTGAAAAACCAATTAATTATTTCGTTAGTTAAATTAGTGTACAATTTTTTAATAAATTATAATATCAGTTAACAAAGTAGGTTTTTGTATTTAAAATTGGGGCCCCAAATATTTATTTTTTTATTAACACAAGAAAATACAAAATTATTCATTGCTTCCAAATTAACATTTATTTTTCTTGTTTTCCGGTTTAGGTGTTTCGTAAATTTCCGCTTAACATAGGGTTTCCTTGTCCTTTAATATTCCAAAATAATTTTTTTATTTGTAAGCATAATCAACTTAACAAAAAAATTAGAAACGCTTAAGTGTGTACCTTCAGGTTGTTTGTAATTTTTTTACGTTTTATTTATTATATTTTTATTTCGTAGTTTTATAACTTTCTAGAAAATTAATTATAATCTGTGCTAAAAAGCCAATCTTTAGTATAACCTAAATGACCTTTAAAATTAGGAGAGAAACAAAAAGGCCAAACAGATGCTTTTTTCTTGTCTTTTGAAATGAACTGAAACAAAAAAAGACAATAACAGTTTTCCCCTGAGGAAAGAGACAAGTAGGAAGTATCTTTTTTTTAATTGAAAAAGGTTACCTAACTGTTTTATTCGGTGAAAACTCGAAAAGTCTCCCGTTTTTAACTGCATTAAAAGGGTATTATAGTTGAAGAGATCAATTTAAAACACAGGATGTTAAGAAATATTTGTAGGTACAGATTTTTTTTCACTTTTATTTTTAAAAACCTTTTTCACCGACAAAATAGGACTTTTGTTAGGTGCACAAAATTATTTTTTTATTATGGATTAGAAATTTGACAATTCCATAGGTAAAAAAAAATTACAAATGCAATTTTTTTCTTTTCATAATTTTATTATTTCAATTTCTTAGACATCCGAATTATATTTATTATCGTTATACTCATGGTATTGCTACACTTGCCTAACAGCTCGAATTGTCAAACTTTCCATTTCCTTACCACTTTATGTAGTCTAACAAAATGAAGAACTTTATCTCCATGAAAACGATCGTAGAAATAGGTACAGTGTACATAATTTAACCTATTTTTTCAGAAACTCACAAGTCCCCCGGACAAATGTTTTTTCTTTTTATGTTTTATATGATTATTCCCAAATGCTATTCTTTGCAGTGCAGATGGCAACTACGAAGTAACCTTGATGACAAAAGCTACAGTCTACAGTAGCGGCCTCGTCGTGTGGCAGCCACCAGCAGTCTACAAAAGCTCTTGTGCAATAGATGTAGAGTTTTTTCCTTATGACACTCAAACGTGTGTGTTAAAGTTGGGCAGTTGGACGTATGATGGGTTCAAGGTTCGAATCCCGCCTTCGGTGGTGTTTTATTTTTCAGATATTGTTGTTGTATATTTATGCTAAGTTGTTTATTTAAGATGTTTATTTTTAAAGGGTTTGACATTACAAACATTTTGTTCTGGATTTTTAGGGTGATTTCAGTATTAATTAAACAGTTTCTTTAAGAGAGATATCGCGTTAAGGATTTAATTTAATAAATAAGAAAATGGTTTTGTTTAATTAAAAAGTTTTGGTAATTTTAGTTTGCAAAAAGGTATCTAATTTATGAATAAAATTCTATTTTAGTGTATAAAATCGCAGATAACTAAATAATAAGATAAATAAAAAAATTTGTAATGTTAAACTATTTTCAGTAAAACAAAAGTTTAGATTTGTCAATGCCAAATTTTAAATGATTATTATTATAAGTGTTTAGTGTGTTATATTACTTATTAATTCTCCCTGTATATACAGACTGTACACAAAGTTGGGAAAGGTATAAAATTTAAAGCTTATTCGTAAAACATAAAAATTAACCACAATAATATAAAAAATAAAGAAATAAATTAAAAAATTCATTAGTTGTTTTTATACAATAACTCATACATTTTTCATTGCATGGCTTTTTAAATACGAAAATTTAATTTTTGCCATCATGGGCGTACCCAGATTGAAGCAGGGGACAGCTGCCCCTCTAGGTGTGTGGGCAATATTATTTATTATTAATTTGTAACTGTATTTAGCTCATCCTAAACATTCCTAATTTTCTAAGCACATTTTTTAGCTATTATTACTTTTCTTTTCTTGCTTCTTTTTACAAAATCCTGGCTATGCCTTTGCTTGCTATAATGCAAATTTAAAGATGATTTATACAGGTTTTTCTTTATTAAAGTCCAAAAGTCCGTGAGCGGCAGACATCGTCATTTTCTAAAAGCTCAAAGTTAGTCAGCGCATACTCCCGCACAGGTGCTGGAGAAAGGTTAATAATATAAAGTAAAACCTTACTGTGTCATTTTGTAGAAGCCAAATTTTATATTGTGTTACTTGGGTACCTATTAGAAGATTTTCTTAGTCTCCAGACAGTGTTGACAGGTTGACAGTTCCAACCCCTGGAGAGACAAACATTTTGGGGTGGCACAAGAGTCCGAGAAAGTCCAAAATTTTTGTTGTTTAACAAGATGTAACAAAATAATCTAATATAAAATTTGTTGGGTATATTTTGATGTATACAGAGTGTTCCCAAAAAAAGGTATTGCTGTGAGGTTAGTTTAAAAAAATCGGAACACTCTGTATATATCAAAAATATTTTAAGGACATGTCTCTTTAAAAACCCTATAACTTTTATATAAGACTTTTATAAGATCTTGTAAAATAACAGAAATATTAAACTTCATTGGAGCATGGTGGCATACCTGCCAAGAGTTTGGTCAAAACTGTCCACCAACTGGGGAAATATCTTCTAATAGGTATTTAAGTAACATAAATATATTAAATTTAGCTTTAACAAAATGACGAGAGTTATGTTTTAATTAATTAACCTTTGGTACCTAGTACCTGCCAAAGCCATTATAAGTCTAACTTCATAGTCTTCCAGCTCTTTCATCTATGTTGGGAGCATGCGCTAACAAACTTTTAGCTTTTACAAAATGACGAGGGATTGCCGCTCACGGGCTATTGCTTCATTAGGTACAACCTTACAGAAATAACTAATAATATAATAACATAAAACAAATATTTGTTTTTAAATATTTACTGTGCACTGATTTTTTTTTAATTTGGAAATAATAGACTGGGAGACCCAGCAGCTTTAAGTTTTTCTCCTAAAATTGTTTAAAGTGTTTTGTGTATTTGTGCAAAATACGTTAATTTTTTATAATAAATACAAATTTGCTTTTACCCTTTGTTTGCATATAACAAAATAGCAAGAAACAAATATAAATCTGTTTAAGTATTTATTTATTTATATGTTTGTTTATTTATTTATTTATTTATTTATTTGTTCATTCATTCATTCATTTATTCATTCATTCATTCATTCATTCATTCATTCATTTATTTATTTATTTATTTATTTATTTACTTACTTACTTATATGTCTCCATTGGTTAAAAAGAAAAACAAAGCATGCGTTAAATTATTAATATTGGTTTTTATTTATGTCGTCTTCTTTCATTAATGCCTAATTTTAAAATTTTAATTTATTATTTATTTTATTTTTACCACATAAAGCAAAGAACTAAAAGCCGATGTTACTTTATGCATGTATTTAAGTATATGTAATGTTTTTATTGCATGTATCTTAGTTTTTTGTTTAGACTAGAAATACATTTATGCACATAAGAATGTTATTAAGTGGCGTGTCTATAATATATTTATTTTTTATATATAAATAGGTTTAAAACTTAAATGCATACAACAATTTTTTTGTTTATTTTTATTTTACAAGTAAATTACAAATAAAATATGATGCATTAAAAATAAATTTATTAGTTCGCTTTTAAGAATTCAATTTACATAAATTCAATACAAATTTTTCTTGATCTCATAATATTGTTTATGAAAAAAGCCTTTTAAATCGATCAAATAAATAATATCAAATTGTTTAAGAATTATTTAATTATTAATTTTTTTAAACTAATTAATAAAAATTTAAAATAGTCACTGATGACGTCAAAGTCAATTAACAATACAGGATCACAACCTACATTACATGGTGTCCCATTTTGATTAAAACTGCGGGGATTCTCAGTAATTATTTAGGATAGAACCTTGTAACTCTCGCAAACCTAAACCAATTTTTGTAAAACTAAAGATGCCGTAAACAAATCGTTATAATCCTCGTACTTTCTGAGCTACAGGACGATTTTAAAAATTTTACATTTTTAGGTACCCCTTATATCTCAGTTTAATATCATAATATTGAATATCATAATATATTGGTCAATAAAATATTGACCAATGTAATGTCAAAAAATTAATTTGTCTTCTTACAACCATTTTAAAAATATAATACACCATAGGTTTATTTTTATAAACACCTAATAATTCTAAAAATTCTAATTTTCATATCTTATATCCAAATTTTTGCATTAGGTCATGCTCGAGGATGCAAACAATTTTTTTATCGACTTGCTAACTGTAGTGGTACTTACGTCACGACTTTCAAAACTGAATTTTGCTTTTCTAAGCAAAATTTGTAATAATTATTAGTAATAATTGTTTTTTTTTAATTTATTTTTTTACTTATAACTTAATATATTTTTGTCATTTATCTACTCAAAATACATTTATCAATCTATAATAACTATTTACATTTTTTTTTAACTTTAACTTTTGCTTTTAACTTCTTAACCTAATGCAATGTATTTGTGTTATATTTGTTTCTTAATCGAAAATCAACTAAATATAATATGCTAACCATAAATCAAAGAAAATTATTTAATAAAAATTATTTACAAATTAATAATCTTGCTCAAGGCAATGCTTGATACCTAGATTTATACAGGATGTCTGGAAAGATGAGGTCAAAAATGATAGGGGTGATAGAGTAAGCCAATATAATGTTAGTACTTCATATAAAAAAAAGTTCCATCGGGCTTCCTTAGGGAGTTATTGACCTTTATAATTAGAATTTAAAAATATATTTTAGTTATAACTTCTGAACGGTTGCCACAATAATTATATTATTTGGGCATTTAAATAAATTCTTACCAGTGCTTTTTTCCATGGGCAAATGATGCGCAGTAAGTAATATTTATACAAGGTGAAACTAATTTTTTTCGTTGATTGTATGCATTTTTTACAGAGGTAAAAAGTTGACATTTTGGTTTGATTGTTTAATTCCATCATTATGTTTGTACAAAAAGGTAAACTTTACTTAAATTGATATCTTGGGCAGTTTTTATGAAAACGCATTTTATGGCATACTTCCATTTTGTATATAATAAAAAAATCGATTTTTGAGAAAATTATTAAAATGTGGTGACATTATGAAAAAAAAAACAATCTATATTTGTGTTATAAAGTTTAAAAGGCTTTCAAATACCATTTTTAGTTATTACATACAAAATAAGGGTATGTCTGGTTTTTAAAATGCGACTTTATAAAGAACATTCCAAGATATCAATTTAAATAAAATATCTTTTTGTATAGAAATAAAGAAAGAATTAAAAGGTAAAAGCAAAATGTCAAATTTTTCACTCCTGTAAAAAATGCATACAATAATCCAAAAAATTCGTACGAGCCTGTATAATTATGACTTACTGCGCAATTATTTGCCTATGGAAAAATACATAATTAAAAGTTATAAATAAAATACATTTTTTTATTCCAACTTGGTCAATAACTCCCTAAGAAAGCGCGATAGAACTTTTTTTTTTGAAGTACTAGTATTATTTTAAAAAACTGTAAACTGATTTGTTTGCATGACCTACTTCAAACTTTTGAATATGAAATATGAAAATTGGAAATTTCGTTGTTTATGAAAATAAACATCCAGTGTTAAATATTTTTAAAAAGCTTCTAAAAAGACAAACTTACTTTTTTACAAATATACAGGGTAATTTAATTTAAAACCCACATTGATTAATATTTCAAAAACAATAATATTAACAAAAAAATCTGATTACGCCACTGATTCTACGTAAAAAGTTCTATAGGAATCAAATTTTTAGCAAGTTATCAGTCAACTGAGATACAAGGAGGACCTGAATATGCAAAATTTTCAAAATCGCCCTGTAGCGCAGAAACTAAGAGGGCTTTGATGACTTCGTTTGTGGCATCTTTCATTCCACAAAAAGCAGCTTAGGTTTGCAAGAACCGCAAGGTTCTATCTTTAATAAAAATTCTCCGCAATTTCGACCAGAATGGGACACCCTGTACTAACTCATTTTAAAAGTAAGAAAACGAATTTGAAATATATAGATTTCCGTCTGATCGGGAAAAATAAATACATATACTTACGATTAATAAAAGTGACAGTTTTATTTTACGAAGAATATTTTTCTTTATTTTTTCGCATCTCAATTCTCTCCACTTTTGTTCAATTAATTTTAAGCTTTAATTCCCTCAACACTTAACTTTCCACCAGCATACTTTTTAATTATTTGAACAAACTAATTAAGCAATTAAGTTTAATTTGAAAGGATATAAAAGGTGTTTTCACAGGACATTCTGTTAAGCACTTAAAACGATTTACATTTTAAATTGCCTTATTAAATCTTTATATGTGGTAAATTTGGGCAATATAAATTTTAGTAACATATTAATAAAATTTGTGTGGTAAATAAATTATATATTTAAAATTATGGTAAACAATTTTATTGTACCAAAAGTTAAAAAATAATTCAGTAAAGCTACCATTCTACAAATTAAGCCCTTTTATTTGATACCAATATCGAGGTAGTTGTGGAAAAATATTTAATCCGCCGTTTTGTGGTGTCGGCCATCTTGGATTTAAATTTTTTAATAGTGAGGTCTATTCTACAAATCAAACTTTTTTATATGATACCCATAACAAGGTAATTGTGAAAAAATATGTAATCCGCCATTTTGTGACTGCGTCCATTTTGATTTTAATTTTTTCATTGTGGGCTTTATTCTACCAATCAAGCGCTTTTATTTGATACCCGTATTAAGGTTATAGTGAAGAAATATGTAATCTGCCATTTTGTATCGACGTCCATCTTGGTTTACAGTTATAAAGAATGTATTTTTTATATTATCATCAAGATTAAGAGTGTGTACCAAATTTCAGATCGATCGGTCGTCAGGAAGGGGGTCAAATTCCAATTTCTTAATTTGACCCAAATAGGTACCAAGCAGGTCAAGTTAAGCAAAACCACTAAAAATGTATTTATTTACAATCATTTATACCTACAGTGTTGTCATTTCCGACTCTTTAAAAGTTTTAAAGTGTCACTTCTATGAATTTAGTTTCATCTCTTCAAAGGAAAGAGAACTTGCCTCCCGTGGGCCTAAAGTAAAATAAAGTAACTTGACGTCTTGCCAAAAAGTAATAGAGTAAAATGTACTTAATGTATCTAATATTTTCTAAAAGCTCTTTATCAGACCTTTTTAATGGTGATATTGATGATAATATACAAGGTAGGACAAAAATTCCATATTTTTTTTAATAACGTACCCTGTATATTGTATCACCATTAAAAAGATATTTAAAAGACCTTTAAGAAAATACACCATCTATCTTGATTATTTTCGCAAATATTCAAATAATTTTTACAATACTGCCATTTTGTATTAGGTATTACCTAACGTATGTCCTAAAAGTTTTCGCACACAATATTTATCAGTTTTTTTAATGAAGAAATTTATTTAAACACTAACTAGTTATCATAAATTACAACTCAATACTTAACTAAACTATACTATCGAATTATGTGGAGTGGCCCATTCTGCTCTACCAGACGCAAATTTCTTCGAATGTCTCTCATGAGGTCCTGGACGGAATTCAGTTCAATTTCTCTTAATTTCTCGTAAATTCGCCGTCTTAATTATTCCTCATCTTGTGCTTCCCATCCTCCATGATAAACCTTTCTAGACAGTACAGCTCAAAAATCCTCTATTGGGCGAGCCTGCGGCAAGTTTGGAGGATTATCGTTTTTGGGAACAAAAAGTATGTGGTGTTGTCGAAGCCAGTTTTGGGTATCTCTTGAGTAATGTCATGATGTTAGGTCTGGCCAAAACATGATATCGTCATTGTTCGCGGACAAACTGAAGCAATTTGGAAAGGCAGTTATTAATATAGCTCTGCTTATTCAAAGGTTCACCCCTTACTCTTCCCACAAAAGGTCGGGATACACCCCTGTTAGAAATTGCGCACCAGACAAGGATTTTATCTGCAAATTTCGCTTTATGTTTGTATCTAACATTATCAGGGCATTCCTCTACGTTGTCCGTATAAAATCCATCGTTTCCCTTCATTTCAGAATTACTTAAAGTGAAATACTTTTCGTCATCTAAAATAATGATTTTTTCATTGGCAAAATGTACCCGCCTCAGTTGACGACAACATCTTGGTATACGAAGAAGCTGCGCTTGAGAGTATTTGGGGCACTTACGTCTCTTTCGATATTTAAGACCATTCCTCCTCAATTCCAACGATATCGTACTCTTGGAAGATCTGTATTGCCTAGCCAGTCTCCTCGTTGACATTCCAATCTGGTTTTTGCTCTTCTCACCAATTTCTCTGACCTCTGTGCGGTAAATGCACGTGGTCTTCCACTTTTGGGAGATTCAGACATGGCATTCCCTGCTCGCACTCCGCTATTGTTCTATAAATGGTTCTGCGTGAAATGTTTTCATTCTGGAATATTCGACAGATTTCAGCTTTGGGTATCCGCCCAACTAACTTGTAGATATTTTTTCTTATTTCTAATTTATACGACATCTTAAAGCGAAAACTTCAAAAGAAATAAATCTCAACTGACAGTAAATAAAGTAAATAAACTTTTGTTTTCAAAGGCAACTTGATATTATTTTGGTTTTGTTAAAATTAAAGACAATGAGTTTTGTGCCAAAACTTTTGGACATACGTTATTTATATTCTAGGGGTATGAAGTGCTGGTCAGGAACTTTAAAATGATGTGCCACAAAACACCCCTTTCCATTTTTTTTTAATGGCTTCCGACTTACAGTTTGACGTTTTTATTTTTTATTTCTTGCTTACAATTTGGTTTATATTGTCTTACTAAAATTCTTGACAAATGAAACAATATTTTTTACCTTTTAACTTTTTTTTTCCTGCAGGCTCTCTTATTAACGTAAATAGATTAAACCGCCGGACAGCGGATTTCTCCTTTAAATTAAGGAATGCCGCCGATGATTGTTTAGCCAGTGCTTTTAAAAAATCGTATTTTTCTCAAATTCAAAAAGAAAAGCAAATTTTAGACAAAAATAATAAATAAATTTATTTTCCTGTTTAAATGGCTAACTCCTTTCTTCCGGTATTTTGTTTAATTATTCAAATTCGGTAATTAAGGGCTTAATTTTAATTCCAAAGAGATAAAGGTGTTTTCTCAGGATATTTAATTAAGTACTTAAAGCAGCTTACAAAATTAAACTAAATTAATAAATTCCTTTTCACCAGGGCGGAATTAAAAAGATAAATTAAAAATTAAAATTAATTATTAAAAAAAAATCTATAAAATGTTACAAAAGTTTTAAAAGTCTAAAGATTATTTTTAAAGATTTTCAGAAACAAAAATATAGGTAGTTTAAATTGAAAATCCTTTAATTATTAGTTAAGTTTTTCAAAGTAAGTACCTATACTAAAGGTATATAGTGCAAAGAAATTTAACAAATTTGATATAATTTTACTTCAGTAATTACACCTTCTCAATTACCAAGATTTTTTTAATTTTATGTTTGTCATATTCTCTCATATTTCATGAAATTCTTCGTATCTTATTTATTTATACTTACATGGTTTAACTGTTTTTTGCCGAAAAATTTTCGTTTTCAATTTTTTTTTATTAGTTTTTAGTAAAATGTTTTAAATTTTAAAGGTCTAGAATTTTTTTAACTTTTAAGAAAAAAATATGAGCAGTTAAAATTGAAAATCCTTTAATTATTTATGTGAGTAATTCACAATATGTACCTATCTGGAAGGTACCTAGTGCAAAGAAATTTAACAAATTTTATGTAATTTTATGTTAATTATCACACCTTCTGAATTACCGTATGCAATTTTTTTTTAATTTTACATAAGTTGTAATTTTTCATATTTCATAAAAATGGTTATATTATCCTTATTATTTTTGGCCAAAAATGTTTTTTTTCCAAATTATTTGTTTTTTTTTAACTTTTTAATAAAGTGTTACAAAAGTTCTTTTTAAATTTTATGTACTATGTCATTTTTTTTATATATTTCATAAAGTTTTTGATATTTTAATTTATTCTTACATTATTTTAGTGTATTTGACTTTTTTGGCACCAAGTTTTCTTTTCAATTATATAAACGCTTCTAAGACTTTCTTTAACGAAGTATATCAATGGAGCCCCCTGGCGTGGCTTTTTCTAGAAACAAGTTTAACACTGGAAAAGATCTGTTTCTGACAGCGAGTTGAGGGCGAAGCTGCACAAATAAAAGTAAAAATATTTTTAAAAAATATTATTATTCATTTTTAATTTTAATCATTATTAAGTTTACGCAGAGTTTTTTGCTTTTTTTAAATTTTGGTCTATCCAATTGGTGCAAACTAAATTTAACACAAACTTTGCTAAAGGGCCAAGATTTTTTGATTAGAAAAACCACCTAAAAATAATTAGGTTTAAAAAATAATATTGGTCAAATGTCCTTGATGACTTAATTGACAAAAGCGAATTTAATTAGTCCAGTAAAGCATTACTTTTTACACATTTGATCCGGTATCTCTTGAAAACCATTTCTGATGTTGGTTTTCAAATTCTTTGTAGTTTTTGGATTGTTAGCATAAACCTTTGATTTTACATGGCCTCATAGTGTAAAGTCGCACGGCGTTAAATCACCTTATCGGGCGGGAAAATTCACTGGACCATATCGTGATATCACATTATCACCAAACTGCCCTTGCACTAACGCGATGGTTTCGTTGGTGGTATGGACATGCGACTTCTTTCTACGGAGCTAATGAAATCAAAGGTTTATACTTACAATTTAAAAACTATAGAGGATTTGAAAACCAACATTAGAAATGTTATTTGTGAGAGACCGGCCCAAATGTGTGCAAACGTCTGCTAAATTGGACTGATAAAATTCGTTATTGTCAACAAAGTCGTGAAAGATATTTGGAAGATTTTATTTTTAAACGGTTTTACTTTACTTCACCTGTTTCATTATTTGTAATTTATTTGTTATTTGTTTGGGTCAAATTTAGTAATTGGAATTTGACCTTCTTTATGACGGCCGACCTATCTGAAATTTGGTACACACTCTTAAACTTATTGACAATACAATATAATACAATTATAATAATTGTAAATCTAAGATGGCCGCCGATACAAAATGGCAGAATATATATTACCTCACTACAACCTTAATATGGATATTAAATATAAGGGTTTGATTGGTAAAATAGAAATGACTATGGAAAAATTAAAATCGAAGATGGCCGCCGCCACAAAATGGAGGATTACAAATTTTTCACAACTACCTCAAAATAAAAATGATGGTTAGTTTTGGTTAGTTATAAGATTATATTAGATTAGCTTGAAGGTGGATTGTAATCCTCTAATACTGCAACCTGCTCAGGTTTATTGTGTATCCTTCATCTCTATGTTAGAGCACACTATCCAAGCCGGTCTTTTTAATCAGACTCCACAAGCTTGACACTGGCTTCTTGGTAAATCTTGCTGCTTTAGGTTTTTCCTCTCCCAGCCTTGCAAACCGCAGACGACAAAGGGCTTCACATTAGCACCATATATGTTCTGCAGTTTCTTCTTCTTCCTGGCAGAACCTGCATAGGTTTTCTTCTGCCAGGCCTATTGTTTCCAGGTGTTTATTCAGTCTGCAATGACCTGTTAGTTGACCCACTATAATTCTTACTATCTTCCGGCTGTAATTCAGAAGGTATTTCGTAAATTCCGACGAATATGCCTTTATGAATTTTTTGCCTGATGCTGTCCTGGTGTTCTTATCCACCAGTCTTGGGATTCCCCTCATGCTCCATGATCTACTAGATGACCTTACTTGGCATGACGGAATACCACAGTAGAGCTCGAGGCCTACCATTACCCTGCCAACACCCTTCTTTACCAGTTTTTCGGCTTCCTCATTGCCCTGGTGGTCCTCATGGCCTGGTACCCAGACAATAGTTAGCTTGTTGGACGCACCCACCTCTTCCAGGGCAGTTACGCAGTCCCACACCAGCTTAGAGCTGATCTTGCATAAACTGACCGCCCTGATGGCTGCCTGGCTGTCCAAATAAATTACTATGGTTTTACCCATGTAACTTCTTTTGATGATTTTCCTAGCACATTTTTCTATGGCTACAATTTCCAGCTGGAACACTGTAGGGTGTTGTCCGAGACCGATTTTTATTTTCGTCCTCGGTTTGTCTCCATATATACCCGATTCCAAAAGAAACGTTTTTTCACTAACATTATTATTACCACAAAAAAACAAATCACTTTAAAGACCCATTAAACAGAAAACGATAAATTAAAGCAACATTTACGCCAATACAGCTATCATTTACTCACTGCGATCTGATAGCTTGGTCTTACCGAATAATTTTCTAGTTTTTAGTACATAATGTATTAAATCATAATTGTAAATACTTGGTCTTCCGAATAAACTAAAAATATTTTGGTCCCATAGCAATGTTTCAGTTTAATTTAATTTTAAAATTTTAAAACACTAATTAGATCACACTTTACAAAAAATTCATTCTTTTCTAAAAAAAAATAAAAAAATAATTATTATTTAAAAGCTGAATACCTATGTTAAATTAAAAAATTAAAAAAAAAACAAGTATTTTTTACTTTTCTCGACAGTAACAATTAAGGACAAATGGGATTTTGGCAAAGAATGCCTTAATTTGAAAACATAAACAATATTTACATCAGTTATTAACTTCTAGATAGGAAGGCATTTAACATGTCGACTAAAATATAGTGCAGTAGGAAGACATGGAATGACAAACACGCCCCGGGTCACGGATCGTGTATTATAAATGGGCACCATTTGGGGTCGAGCTCCAGAAAATTGCTTAAATCGTTCTTCGGGGAACGAAGGGAGTATTTAACGTCTTTTACCTGTTAAATACGCCGATTACAAACTAAGTTTTAAAAACGAAAATTTTATACCTGTTGTTTTAAACCAATAAAATGCCTTGATTTTGACAAGTTGCTATAAAGACATTTCACTTTTTCGAATGTTTTTTCATTTAAAAGACTAACCAACTAGCTACAAAATTATTAGGTAAGTGTTAATTTCTCTGGCTGGACAGCTGTCACGTAGAAATGCTAAAATACGAAAGGCCTTTATACAAAGAAGATTAAAATGAATAGTGAATTATATAACTAGTCTGAGAAGTGAGCTATTATTAACCGAGCATTGTTATAATATTATTTACATAATGTGCAAGGTAAATAATAGCTTTCTCACCTGAGGTATATGAATATAGTATTTTTTTCACTGCTAACCTAAGAATAACTCCATTTCCCTAACAAGAATTAATATTTCTTACCGTTGGTAAATAATGATAATAAAAATACAACTAAGAAAATAATGAGAACAATTTTATAATAATAACAAAATTATAGAATTGTTCTCATTATTTACTCTCGGTGTTTTTTTATTATCCTTATTTACCAAGGGTCAAAAAATAATAATTCTTGTTTGGGGAATGAAGTAAATAATAGCAATTTCTAAATTATCTACCTTTACAACCATTCCTTAGTTCCTAGTTCTTTGAGTACAACTTTTTTATGATTCTATTCAAAGAAGAGCTATTCGTCTCATTAATGATCCTTCACTTACAGAAAGGCTTCCCTTACTTGCCCATCGTCGGGCTGTGGGGTTATCGCTTTTATAGGTGCTTCCATGGCTTCTGCTCTGAAGAATTGTCGAGTATAGTTCCTCCACTCACGGTTCCCAACAGAGAAACTCGTGGTTCCGCGCGTATACATCCCTATACGGTCCAATTGGACAGGCTCCCGAACTTCTCACTTTGTTCGTTCTTTTATTCCTAGAGTTTCTAGATTGTGGAACCTGCTGCCCGCGGAGGTCTTTCCTTCCACCCAAAATCTTCAAGTATTTAAGTCCCGTGTCAACAAACTCCCTTTTACCTCGCTCAAGATACCCACGGTACGTTAGTATTTAGGCTTTTAGCCTTCGTGGTTTGTCCAAAGATAAAAAAAACTATTTTATGTTAAATCCCCAATCTTCTAAAATACCAGCAAACTTTACAACAGATGTTTGTTCTCCAATTTTATTTTTTTTACAAAAGGCAAAAAATTGTTTTTATATTGTTTACTTTGATTTCTCCGTATTGGAAAAAATTAAATTATCGGTAATTTTTTAGAAACCGGACGCATAGCCGATTTTAATCAAATTTGTTATACGGGTTTTTTGGGCGCTCCATCATCAAATTTGAGAAGCAAGTTTACTTTTTATATATATATTCGCCCTTCTTTTTGCAAACAATTCTTGATTTAAGGCTAAATTGTTCCTCAATATTTGATTTTCAACTCTTAAAACACAGTTTTCTATTTATTTTACCAACTTTTTCATAAAATTGTAAAGCTTCACTTTTAATCACAGAAGCCATGGCGACGCAATGGCTACTGCGATTAAAATAATAAAAAAGTTTTTAATTTTATGGAAAAAACGGGTAAAATAAATAAAACAATGGGTTTTTAAAAGTGGAAATCAGATATCACGTGCCAATTTAGCGAAATGCCTAAAATTGCATACAAAAAGACGGGGAAATATGGTAAATTTAGAGTTAGTTTTCTATTCAAGATGGATGATAAATATCTCTAGCACGAAACGTGTTCTACTAAAAATTCATTGATTAGCGCCCCAAAAAACCCCCGCGTACCAAGCTTGATCAACATTTAAGTTGCCCCCACTTTGTAGACAGTTACCTTTTTTTTAGTGTTTAGTTTAATGGCACAATAAGATTTACGCTAACTGTATTGATAAGATATTGTTTTTTTATAATAACTTTTATACCCATTCAAAATTTCTTAAAAATTTTGGAAGATGCACCATTGCACCAGAAGACATTTTTGGCGTTGCTTAAACGAATGGCTGTACATATAAAGCAAGCAATGTTTAAAACTAAAAAAAATAAGATTATTTAGAGAATCTGGAGATTAACTCAATATTCTTACTGGAATCTTAAAATTATCGTTGCTATTAAGAGGAATCGTAGATTTTTTTAGGCACTAAACAACCGCCGGCGGTTTTGCTCAATTATAAGAGGAAAACCGCCGTTCGTATTTATTTTCCGTTTCATAAGCGTTTAGTTTTTTGTAGTTTTATTGTTTAATATTGTAGTTTAGTTAATAGCACCCTTTGGATAAACAAATTGGAGTAGTATAGCGAAATGGGGACAGGCAAATAAAACCATCATTGCATTTATCCTAACGTTCCGTGGCTGAATTGTCACTTTATCAACGGCCTATAATTAAAAAATTCAAATTACATATTTTTTTATCACATGGACCCAATAATTTACAACACTAAAAAAACATTTAAAAAATATTCTCAGGTCGAAAAGACGAAGAAATAACTTATCAGGACGTCATCGTAAGCATTAAAGTCCGCAAAAAAATAAATATAACTTAAAATTCTTTAAAAAGTGGAAAATAATTTGTCTGAAAATTAAATTATGAACAACAAAAAATCAAAATTGGAAAAAATTTATAAAAATTATTAAGAAAAAATGTAAAAAGAAAAAAATATTTATCTATCCCGGAATCGAACTCGGGACCGGTCGCTTACGGGTCAACGCTCGTAACACTTGAGCCATAAGGGATAACTTGAATACATTTTCAAAATCTTCTTCCGGCTTTTCTTTTTTAAAAATTTAGGTCATACATATTTTTTAACTTTTAAAAAGCTTTGACAAAATCTTCGTAGGTGTAAAACGTGTCCCCAAGTTTTATTTTGTTTGTTAATCAATAATAAAAGTAATATTAAACAATAAAACGAATAATTAATAAAGTTATGTTAACTATACCTATTATTCGGCGGATTTCAATAGTTTTTATAAGAATTAATTTTATTATAATTTTAGGCGGTTTTTATATACGCAGATATTAAAATACAGGCAAAACCGACGGCGGTCGTTTAGCCCGTGCCTTATTTTTTATTTAATACATACACTACATTTCTTTAATGTCCTCCCTCTTTTATTTTTGTGAAGGGATTAATTTGAAAACGCAAAACTTTAAGATATTAAATTAGTGCCCAAATACTATAGTTAAGAGTAAAATTGACAGATAAAAACTTCAAGATGGTGCCAACTTGAAAAAAATATAAAGGGGGTCTTGTGGCACATTATTTTAAAGCTCCTGACTAGTACTTTATAACTCTAATATATAAATACAATACCTTTATCTAATACAAAATGGCGATACTTTATAAATTACCTAAATACCTAATTTGGATGGCCATATTTCCGAAACTAATAAAATTAGATGTACCTGATGCGGTATTCTCTTAAAGATCTTTTAAAAGTCTTTTTAATGGTGATACTGTAGATATTATACAAGTTAAAAAAATAGTTTAAAAATATATTATTAGGTTTTAAAAAATACCATATTTAGAACATCTAACTTTATTATTGTCGCAAATATGGCTATTTAAATCGGGTATATAGGTAAAGTGCCGCCATTTTGTATTAGGTAAAGGTATTGACTTTATTTTCGGAAGTTGTAAAGTACTCGTCAGGATGCTTTAAAATTATGTGTTTTAAGAACCCTCTTTCTGTTTAATTTTTTTCTAAGATAAAGTCCAGCTGCCATCTTAAAATTTTCATTTGTCAATTTTACTCTAAAATATAGTATTTAGGCATCAGTTTCATACCCCAAAGTTTACTTTTTAAAATTGATTCGTTCAAAAAGTAAAGGGGGCATTAAAGACATTCACTATATATTTTTGAACCCTTTAGTATTTCAGACATCTTAAAAAAATAATAAGTTAGCCTCTTTAGTATTAGGTCTCTTTAATAATTTTTAATATGGCGACCATGGGAGATTAAATGATCTATGGTCGCCATTTTAAAATTAACAATATGATGTGTTATGTGTTTAAAAAAAGGGTAGAATTTAATAACCTATAAAATAAACTGGAGTTTTTTTATTTAAAATAATTTTTTAAAAGTTGAATTGTCTTTCGGGAATACAAAATGAATAATAATAAATTATAAAATATATTGATCTATTCAAACTTAAAAAATATTACTGCTTATGGAAGTAAAATAGATAATTTTTAGGGTATTACCACCAACCTAAAGATAATCTGATAGATTTTTATGAAGGTTTTATTAAAAAAGTGCGCTCTTCAATGTAAAATAAGCGGATTGATTGTAGTACGGGTCCAAGGAAAATAGAAATTTTGAGTTAATCTCTAGATAAAAATGTGAAATAAAAGTTAGAATCTCCCAAACTACATCTGGGCATGTAATTTTGATTAGAAAAAGTAGAAATTTTAATATTTATATGTAGATTAATCGTAATGTACATAAAAATTTAAGCAGCTTGAGTGTATTGTCCATTAAAAAAATAGCTTCTGCTAAGTAAATTGTATAATAATAGCATTGTAGTATCATCATTATTTTAGTAAATTTAGCAAAACTTATTAAGATTGTTTTATTTAAAAACAATTATTAATCAAACTTGTTAACCGAATTTGAATATTAGAAAACCGTGTGTGGAACTGATACCTTTAAATTTTAAATATCGATAATAATTTTGGTAACAGTTTTATACACGGTTTTCTACTTTTTTGTTTTAAATTAAAGTTTTTTTAATTGTGGATTATTAATAATTATTGACACTGGTTTAAGTACAAACACAGTGGTGCTTATTAACTATATTTAGTTGTCAATTTAAAATTAGTAAACAAACTTAAGCGAGGAGTAAAAAGGGATGCTGGGCTGTTAATATAGTTAAAACTCAAATGTTGCTCTAAAATGTAAACAATTATAAACTGGGGGTTAACTTTATTATTTGGTTATGAAGTTTATATCATGGCCCTCCACCGAAATTTAAAATTAGAAACATCGATTTGTCCAAAGTCCAAAAATATCAAATAACTATTAAGTGTTATATATTTTTGCAAAGCTCTCGTCTACTTTTCTTTACTCACACTTTAGTAGAATTTTTAATGTTTATAATCGTCAAAATTAATTTTTTGCCCAAATTGCCCATGATTGCGGTAGCCAAGAGGCCTAGAAACAATTGCCAATTAATACCTATTAAGGACCAAGCAAGTTTATTTCTAACTTTTATAATGTTATGTACCCAAACAAAAATTGATATTTACCTTGTGTGCATCGGCACATTAAAATATGTGTTAATTATATCAAGCTGTAAACTTTTTATCAGAAATGGGAGTATGTGATAAAAAACTTTTTTTTCATTTTATCCATAAAAAATTCTTAAAATTATCTGAAAAAAAAGCTACAGCACTTTTTTAGAACTAAGGATTTTTGTAAATGACTCAAAAATTAAACAAGATACAGCCATTATTAAAACGGCATTAGATCAACGGTCAAATGATCATCAACTTTTCCTATTTAACCATCTTTCTATTTTCTATAGTTTCTTATTAGTCCAAGAGCTCGTGAGCGGCAAACCTTTGTCATTTTGTAAAAGCTGAAAGTTTTTCATAGGTAGAGGCAATGGGAGACTATAGACAGGTATACCAAAAGTTAATAAATTAAAACTTTACTTTTGTCATTTTGTAACAGCTAAATTTGTTATTATGTTGTTTGGATACATATGCATAACAAGATATTTTCTTAGTCGCCAGACAAATTTGACAGTTCTAACCTCTTGGCAAAAAACATTTCGGATTGGGCCAATGGTCCCAGAAGCTTCAGTATTTTTCTTATTTAACAAAATATAACAACAAGTCTTATATAAGATTTCTAGGGTTTTCAAATAGGCACGTCTTAAAAATATTTTGATGTATACAAAGTATCCCAAAAAAGTTATTGTGTGAGGTTAGTTTTAAAAAAATGTTTTTGGAACACTCTGTATACATTTAAATGTTTTTAGTACATTCCTATTTAGAAACCCCTTAATTTCTTTTGCAGGACTTTTTGCCATATCTTGTTAAATAGTACTATACAGGGCTAATTATAACTAAAAATATAAAAAATGCCCAGAAGCAAACTATTTTTATTTTAAAAATAGGACAAAATTGTATGAGTAAATGTTATAGAGAATAAAATTTTATTTAAAAATTTAAAGGTCAATCATGAAAGTAAAAAAAAATGTAATTGTCATTTTTTACACTACGCATTACAACTTAAATAATGGGCAAAACGATGCAAAATTTAGAAGCAAATTTAATAATTTTAATATGTTTTTTTTAAATTTGCTACCTTTAACCAAGTATTAAAAAAAAATTGAAAAAATTATTAACTTTAAGTCTCCAACTTTTAATTTTGACTTAAAATTTAATTCTCTACAACATTTATTTAAACAATTTTGTCCCATTTTTGAAAACAAAGGTCATTTTTTATATTTTTAGTTATAAATTTTGATATTATCAATCGACTAAAATTTTTTGTATTTGTTAGTTTTGGACCATGCGACCAGTTTTTCCAAAAGCACGTTTAAAAATTCCAAAACATTTGTTAATTTGTCCTCTTGTAACATCTATCCTAGGACACACAATACATTCCCTACCAAATTCAACACACTGTATAATTTTTCATTAAATTTACATCAAGGTCTAAAATCCATTCCTCTTTTTCTTTAAAGGTAAAAAGCTAAATATATATTAAGGTAAAAGGTTCAAGTTAAAGGTCCATTTTTTCAAAAGCCCATATTTGCTTTATGCGATTTTTAGTGGAGATAAAACATTTAAGGGATTACATTTTATTACAAAGAGGGAACCTTAAAAAGGGCAGACACGAGTAAAAAAGACCGTTATGACCGTGAATCTTAGGAGGTCTAATTTTTTGCTGTATTCTAGAAACGGTAAAGTTCTTTTGTACCTTTATACGAGGTCTAAAAATGTGTATTACTATAGAAAAAATAGACCAAACCATTTTCGACACTACTTATTTGTATGGTTTAAAACTAAGAAATACAAAAATTTTCTTTAGTCGGTAGTGTATAGAGCTTTTGTATAGAAAAATATTAAAGATATCAGCAGAATAAGTTTAAAGAAAACAAATATATTAAACTGTTACTGTCGTTATTGGTTAATAAGTAGGTAAAGTGGTTGGTATTATAACTCCAATCTATTTTAAGTACTAAAGAAACTAATAACACAAAATGAAGGAGTTAAACTTTTAATTACATAACTGATAATTTTGCGGTGAACAAAAAAGGGCTTAATAATGTATATTACTTTGATATATCACACAATTTTGTCTAAGTGTATAAAAGATATCTTTTCAAAGAAATAAGGCCAGTTAAGCGTAATTATTTTTAACACATCGTGAAATATTTTATTAAACATGAAAATTATTCTTAATTTATATATTTATTCACAATTTTTTATTTAAACAATTACAAAAAGTGTGTATTTCTACCCTACAAATTGTATTTAAACAATTTTAAAATAGTGTGTATCGTCACCCTACAAATTGTATTCATAAACTCGTTTATCAAGTTCCTAATTATCAAGTGTGCGTTACTTAGCATATGTCTTTTTATTGGCTAAAAATATATGAGATATATTGCCCAATCAAGAAGCCTACCAAGTGACCTTTAAATAAAAATAATATTTTCAAAATTTACATTAAAATTATGTACATAGAACTTTTCCAAGTTTGTGTACGTTTGGTAAATAGAAAATTAAATGTTATATTTATAAACTTACTATTATACAGTAAAGGAAAAAAGCAGGTTTATGTCTTAACTATTCTAATTTTTTTTCAAAAACAAAAAAAGTTTAATGAGTTTTATAATTCAAAAGTTAAAATTTTAATGTCCTTTGTTTTAGTTTTTTCAAATATTAAAGTATCTTAAAACCAAAAGTAAATATTTTTAATACTGGTAAATTATTTTTACAAGAATACCAATAAATTCGTTATTAAATTAATTATTATTCTCATAATGTTAACCAAGTAATTTATTACTATTATTTTATAGGTTTGGTTTACAAACTATTTTTATATGTCACTCAATATACTTTCACAATAATTTTTTAAAAGAAAATAAAAATGCTTTTTCTTAAGTACGATGATTGCAACATAAATAAACTAAAATGCAGGACACAAAAATTTTAAAAATCGTCACTGGACCAAACGACAAAAAAGTATTTTATTCAAATTTTTGATCGTCCTTTAAATATAAAAAATAAGAAAAATAAAGTATAAACTTAAAAAAAATGCTCTGTCTGACGGTTTTAAAATAATAAAGCATAGAGATAATATAGTAAATATAAAAGAAAACATTTGTTTATGTGTTTGCCTACTGCTAAGACGCATCTAAAAACAGTATAATGATATACAGGGTATTAAATATTGTTATTAAGGAACTTTAAGGGCAGAAAATACATTTTTAAATATAAAAAAAAATCATATTAAGATGGGCTTGCAGATACGCTGTTTTCATTATACATGGTGTTTAAACTATTTTGTATTAAACAGTTTATTTTACATTTCTGGAAAGCCAAAATTTGAAGAAACATTTTACCAATATTTCTACTTTTAAAAATAAATATCAATCTAAGTATTGTGCTCACCCTGTATACTTCTAAATCTGCTGTTTTATATAAATTTTTAAAGTAAATTTTTTACCACACGAAAAAAAATCATTTTTATAAAGTTAAAACTTTGCAAAAATTTGTATCAATGTTCTTTTTTGTAATACGTTTTTAGATGCGTTATTAATATTGCTAATATTACATTATTATGTTTTTATATGAGTTTTTTTTACTTTAGTTTGTATTTAGAAATATTAAACAAAAATCCTGTACATAATATTGTATAAATTGTACATAGGCTACTAATAAATGTTTTTTCTGTGATGGTTATTTTTTTAGATATTTGCTAGTAAAGTGTATTTTTAATAAAATTGTAAATATAAATCCAAAAGCAAAGATTTTATTAAGAGTTTTTAATTTTTAGGTCGATTTGCGACATATGGATGAAAAAGCTGGCAGTAATATAGTGGATGTTGGTGTAGATCTATCAGAATTTTATATGTCCGTAGAATGGGATATATTAGAAGTTCCTGCAGTAAGGTAATAAAAATTATATTTCCTAATTAATTATAATAACGTCTATGAAAAAACACAAAAATCAGTTTTGACATGTCTACCTTTTTTAAACCTTGACCAAAATAATTATTTTGTCTTCATAAACTACAACACGATAACGAAACGAAAATAGATTTGAAAAGGTATGCCGGGTGTCAAATTCTAAAATTAAACTAAAACTATTTTTTTACTGCTAACCTGAGAAATTTCTGTTATTTACTTAATTTCCCTAACGAGAACTAATATTTCTCACCCTAGGTAAATAATAATAATAAAAAAGACCTAGGTCAATAATGAGAATAATTTTTGTATCAAAATTTAACACATGCCAAATTTTTACATTAATAAAGCCAATCTGATTAGAGCCAAGCTCCAGTCTACTTGATATTTCGATACATTCAACAAATCGTTAAAAAATTACTTATGCCAAAATTAAAATTGTTAATATATCAATGTTAGCGGTAAAAATTCTATATATACCTCGGGTAAGAAAGCTACGCGCCTTAGGATATAACAATGCTTGGTAAATAATAGCTCTCTTTACCCTAGGTATATAATATCAGGGTGTCTGGTATTTTCTAAATGGATTTTTTAGCGATCGAACTTTGGTTTATAGCCTAAAAACAATATATCCAATATAAAAATGCTTTTAATTCCTGATTTAAACCATGTTAGCTTTTCGCATTTAAATACCATGGGATTTTCAGACTTTTTCCTTTTATTTTTTTTCTTAGATAAAAACAGATGGAAAAATCTACTTATCACAAATTCTGATGAAAAAATTGACCGCTCTACCAAAAAGTTTTTACAAATTTTTGATTAAGTCACTCCTTTAAGAGTTATTTAGCGTCAAACGTTAAGGTAGGATTGAGTTGTGGCCATCCTCGGGTATTTAATAGTAAACCGACATTTTTAAATAAAACACTCTGTATATTACATTACCATTTAAATAATATTTTAAAGAGCTTTAGGGAAATACCACACTTAATATGTCTCTTATAATTTAAAATATATGGCCATTCAAATCTGAAAATTATGTTAAATTTCCATTAATCTTCAGCTCTAAGCAAAAAGCACTAAGTTTAGTGTCAAAGATAAAATAGACCCTATATCTACTATTTTTTGGATGAATGGCCATATTTTCAAAACTGGAAGAGATAGACATATCAAATGTGGTATTTTCTTAAAGCTCTTTAAAATATCTATTTATTGGTGATGTAAAATACATAGTTTTTTATTTAAAAAATGCCGGTTTACTATTAAATTCCCGAGGATGGCAACAACTTAATTTTATCTTAACGTGTAACGCTAAAGCACTGGTAAAGGAGTGACTTAATTTAAAATTCGTAAATGAACTTTTTGGTAAAGCGTTAAATTTCCCATCAGAACATATAATAAGTAGTTTTTTTTTATTTATTTGTATCATGGAAAAAAATAAAAGAAACAAGTCCAAAATCCCATATTATTTAAATGGGTAAAGCAACATGATTTTGACACGGTTTAAATCAGGAATTAAGGTCATTTTGACATTGGATATATTTTTTAGGCTATAAACTAAAGTTCGGGGCGATCGCTAAAAAAACCGATTTGGAAAATAACGGACACCCTTATATAATATACTATTCTTTTATTTCAGAAACGAGAAATTTTACACATGCTGCGATGAGCCGTACCTAGACATCACTTTCAACATAACGATGCGACGAAAACGTTATTCTATACCGTAAACATCATCATTCCTTGCATGGGCATATCCTTTCTAACCGTTTTAACGTTTTATCTACCATCAGACAGCGGTGAAAAGGTAAGTAAATAATATAAAGAAAATACAGAGTGTTTGTAAACTGTGATGTTAAATTGCAATGTAGAATCCTTGCATTAAACTAAAAAAAAGTTTTTATAATTATTTTTCCAAAAATTTTTGTTCTTAACATACAGGTTGTTAAACTTTTTTACTAATACTAACAATTCGAAAACACTTATTTTATATAATATGTCTATATAATTTTTTTTATTTATAAGATTCTACCATAGAAGTTAAGTACAGTCGAGAACAAAAAAAACGTCCACCTAGTTAATTTTTTTACCGGGTTTGTTTGTTTGAAAATGATTATTTTAGGTAAATTTTAAACCAAAGAAACCCGTAAGAAAATAAACTGGGTGAACGGTTTTTTTGTCCTCGACTGTACCATAGTTTATAAACACCCTGTATATTAAAAATTATTTTGCCGTATTATTTTAACAAAAATATTACAAACTATCTTAGCTTAATATATCCAACTATTTCCATAATACCCTGTATAAATATTGTCCCACAAATATATAAGGGACCTAGTTTCAAATAAGTACCCAAACTTCGTTACACGTCAGTTAATTTAATACAATAATAAGATAAATGTCCCAATATTTTTATTTTCAGCACTGAATTTAAATAAATAACTATTTTTCACGACCGTTAAAAAAATGCTGTTTTTGAATCGTTAACATATAGTTAAAAGTACTCCTTACACTAAACATAAAGTGTAAAAAAAGTAGCTTTTTTAACACTTCAAAGCATTTTTTCACACTTTGATTTAGTGTTTTGTTTCAATGCCTACTACAATAAACTTAAATATCAATTTATGCAATCTAACAGTAAACGCGACATCACCTGAACCAAACGGTCATGTTACCTTTGATTTTGTCATTATTCCTTCTAGTTTATATGTCAATAGTTTTAAAATTTTACAGTTTGCGAATAAATTTAATAGAAATTATTTAAAATTAATAGTTATAATGAATTTGAATGACTAAGAAATTGAAAAGGAATTTATACTGTTTTAGTATTATTTCTACAAAAAGTAAGTACGCACAATTTTCCAAAATTAAATAATAAATGCATAGTTATGAAGAAAATAATTATTGTCTCTTAAAAAATAAGGAGGCTATGATTTTTGTTGCAATATAATGGATGTGCTGCAAAAATTAAAATTAATACGTTTAGATAAATAAAACATGTATAAAATGGTATTTTGGGAAATTTTTATACGGTCCTGAAAAAATATAGTATGTAACACATGCATAAAGTGTCTCTTTTACTCATGGAACTGCCATACTCGCCTGACGGCTCGTGCTGCAAACTTCCCATGCGTGAAAAAAGTATTACTTTATGCACTTGTTACATAAATTACTAATAAGCCATGATTTCATTCATACCTGAGTATTCAAACATAAGAAAAAATGCATTACATTTAATTTATAGGTTTGTGGTTCATTTTTTTATTAAACATAATTAAAAGTTTTATACCTACAAAATATGTTAGTATCTACAAAAGTTCCTGTGTTAAAATATAACTATTTTTTTATAACAGAAAATTATATCTTAATAAAAAAAAGTATATTTTGGTCCGTGAGCCAGATTTTCGTGACCAAGTCCATAACTCTTAAAATGCTTTAGGAGGGTTGTACATGAATTGTTATGAGCGTCAGGTGCGGCGGCGATGGTGAATTATACGATGCATGAGGGTGCTTCAAAAAAGATCCACATTAAACTTGTGTTTTTTTTAAATAAACACCCTGTATTTTACTTTAGTTTGGAGTTGTAGAAATAATAATAACGTAAATTTTATCAACGATGCCTTTATCAATGAAATTGTAAAGTTTTAAAGATATTTGGGATTTTAGAAAAATTCTAGACCAAACTAAAATTTTATTTTATCACATCAACGACCTTCTCTCGCCCACAACTAATTCCATTCATAGTTTCGCCGACGATAGTACCCTTCACTCCAGTTTTCAGGTTCCTAAACCCATCACTAAACCTGACTTGGAAAAACAAACGCAGAGCGATGCAGATATCTCTTTCGCAGGATCTTAATTTAATATTGGATTGGGGCGCCAAAAATCTTGTCCATTTTAATGCATCCAAAACACAATCATGTTTCTTGTCGCGAAAAGAGTCATCAAATACTCATCCTCAATTTATGAGCGGCCAAGTTTTACAGTGCAAAGACACCTTCAAATCTTGTGGGCGTCACATTTGAAAGCAACCTTAACTGGCATAAACACATTGTATCTATAGCCACGACAGCTTCAAAAAAGCTTGGATTTCTCTCTTAGGTACTTCCATGGCTTCTGCTCTGAAGAGTTGTCCAGTATAGTTCCTTCACTCACGGTTTCCAACAGAAAAACTCGTGGTTCCGCGCGTATACATCCCTATACGATCCAACTGGATAGGCCACGAACTTCTCACTTTGTTCGTTCTTTATCCCTAGAGTTTCTAGATTGTGGAACCTGCTGCCCGTGGAGGTCTTTCCTTCCCCCCCAAATCTTCAAGTATTTAAGTCCCGTGTCAACAAACTCCCTCTTACCTCGCTTAAGACATCCACGGTACGTTAGTATTTAGGCTTTTAGCCTTTGTGGATTGTCCAAAGATAAAAAAAAATCCTACCTTACCTACGCTTTACTTTGTATATTAAGTTAGATTGCTAAAATAATAACTGTGCCATTACATATATTTAAATTTTTTACTAGAAATCATACGGGGTGTCCAAAAATTAATTTAGTATTAAATAATATTTTTCTGGTCACCCTGTATAATATCTAGTAAACAATTTACATGTAGGTGATTGTACACTTAATATTCAAGCAATCTAACATAATATAGGTATAAAGTCAGACGTAAGTAAGGTAGGTAATATTAAAATTTTGTTTTTGTCAAGATTTTTATTTAAATACCAAATATCCTAAAAATCTTACATTTCTGATACACCTAGGTATAGCTGATGAAATTTACTTCATTTTTATTGTTACAATCTAAAAATAAACCAATAGAACAGGGTGTCAATTAAAAAAAAGCAAATGTTAGATATGGCTCCTTTTTTAGCACCCTGTGCTAATTTTACCACCGGAGACGCAGGCTGACAGCTCACAACGATTCCTGTACAACCCTTTTAGAGCATTTTACAAATTATGGACTGAAAGGTGCAAAATTTTGCACCTGGCTTACGGTTTAATTTATTTCTTTATTTTTTTCTTTTTATCATCACTCGGACACCCTAACGAAAAGAAATGAAGGACAAAAATAAATGTGACATTTTACCACAATATAAGATTCATGAAAAATGAAAGAAACATGTGTTAGAACAGACTGAATGGGATTGGTACAATTTTATTATTTATTCATATTGAAGCACTGTCCCTAAAATGATGTATTGCTGTTTCCGTTGTTGGCATTTGATAAATAAAAGTTTGGGAAACTTTGCGTTTGCTTTTTATTTATTTTTAATTATTTTTTGTTTATAAAAGGAAAAGCCTAGGTTTAACGGAGTTATATTATACAGAGTTTTACCCAATTTAGAACACATATTTCGTATCGATCGTATTTAATATCATAAGAGAGAACATTTTGCCGGCAAAATATTTTGATTCGTATGAAAGGTTGTTGCTTGGCAATTTCTGGAATGACATTTCACAATAATACCACGAGCTTTTAAGCGAGTGGCATCAAATAAATGTTATAAACGAACTAACCAGAAGTAACAAACTTGAATAAAATAAATAATAGTTTAAAAAAACTAAAAAACACGCTTTTATATGCAACCGAACTACAAATTAGAAAATAATTTTCATTACAAAGAGTTTGTATTACAGTAATAAAAGGTCAAACAATGAATCATACTTATATACCTCAAAATAGAATTATAATAAAATTTAAGATAATAACAGAATAATTCACTTCAGAGTAAAAGCGTGGGGTGCATTTTACTATTTTTTCATAACTTTTCCCTCATAGATATTTACAAATAAAATAAATATAACATTTAATATATTAAGCACCCCGCGCTTTTATTCTGAAGTGAATTATTCTGTTATTATCTTAAATTTTATTATAATTCTATTTTGAGGTATATAATTATGATTCATTGTTTGACCTTTATTACTGTAATATCAAACTCTTTGTAATGAAAAATTATTTTCTAATTTTAGTTCGGTTGCATATAAAAGCGTGTTTTACAAACTATTATTTATTTTTCATTTTTAGTTCGATATATCAATTAGTTTTCTGCGGACATGTGATATTGAAATATTTCACGAACTATTTCGTAATCTAATCATTTCATTTAAAGCTTCACTGTTGCATGGGGTTTCAGAACGCAACTACTCGGAACAAGTTTCTGTCAGCCTTATGCTAAGAGTACGTCCAAAACTGCACGCATGCGCAGATCGCGCACTAGCTCTTTCTCTGTTACTCTCCTCACAGAAAATCTATAAAGGAATTTATTTATCCTGGCGATCCCTAATCAGGATAACGGGATACTGTTTGCAGATTATTGCATTGTCATGGGTCATTGATACGTGTGCAAAGTTTCAAAGAAATCGAATTGCTGGAAGTTGGTGAAAATTAAGCTTAAAGATTCCGAAACATACATACATACAACCCAAGCTAATAAAAGCGTGTTAAAAGAGAAATATTTTGCGCCTAAAAATTGTTTTCTTGAATGTTATTCAACAAGACTTTTACGAGAATTACAAGTATACAAAAAAATATTTATGATGACCACCCGTTACTTTAAATGGAAGAAGGGTGGCTTTTTATTATATTCTAAAGACCATTTTATTCCAAATTTGGTTCTGCAAAGGCAGGTATTTTAAGCAATACTTTTTACAAATAAGTGTTAAGGGATTTTTTTATTCAATGCTTTTTGAACAAAAATACCTTTCCACAATACCGCCTATGTAGTATTGATTTTTTTTTAAATTGATTTATTTTTTAAGATATGCTGTCGAGGTCAATCTTGTTCCATTTAAGAAAAAATGGATGGATGGTATGACCATAAATAAAATTTTGCAAACTTTTACTTTACCCGGGGAAGTTGTAAAAAATAAAGGGGATTAATTTAATAGTTCTATTTTTAAAAGGTACTAACTAATAATAGGGGAAACCACTGAGAAATACCCGTTATATTATGTATCTTAATGTTACAATTGACTTGAAGACACTCCATTCACACATATAAATTCTCGTTTTGCCAAACAACATGCTTAAGGGAAAATTAAAGTGGTAACAACCAAAATGCAAGTAGCATAAATCTTATTTTCGGCAAGTGTAAATCCTTTGTATAATCCCATTTTATTCAGGTGTTCCTTCACTGGAGCATGTCCGGTGAGGAAACCAGTGATTGTTCTTAGCTGATTCCTACCCATTTTGAGTAATTCTTCAGCTCTTTTTGTGCATGGTCCTCTGATGTATATTTTCCCATGCATGTGTTGAGGAAGCCTTTCCCAGTGCAGTATTTGCTGGTCCTTTACCCAGTTTTGTACCGCGCTCCGGAAGGTACACTTTGGCACTCCAAGGACTGGTTCTGGCCCGAAGTAAGTCGCGGCTGACCCCCTTCTAGCCAGTTCGTCTGCGTTTTCATTTCCTTGAATTCCGCAATGCCCTGGCACCCACATCAACCTCGTGTTGTTGCGTTCCGCCAGTTCCCTGAGTTCCTCGAGGCATTCTAGTACCAGCCAAGACGATACCTCGGGATTGATTAGTGCACCAAGGGCTGCTTTACTGTCCGTAAGAATGTTGATTGTACAATTTGTGCGGGGCCTTTGGTTGTTAATCCTGGCACATTGTAAAAAAGGTATGACCATAAATGAAATTTTGCAAACTTTTACTTTACCCGGAGAAGTTGTAAAAAATAAAAGTGGATTAATTTAATAGTTCTATTTTAAAGGGTTAACTAATTATAGGGAAAACCACTGAGAAACACCCGTTATATTATGTTTCAGTTCACACATTTAAATTCTCGTTTTGCCAAACAACATGCTTAAGGGAATATTAAAGTGGTAACAACCACAAATGCAAGTAGCATAAATCTTATTTTCGGCAAGTGTAAATCCACAGCATGATATATGGAAGAAAATTTACCATTGAATAAACACAAAATATCAGTGTGCCTCTGAGATTGTTTTACATTAAATAAATGAAAGAATTGAACGAATATCCGAAAATATCCAATTTTATCTTAAGTTTTAGAAATAAAATAAAAATATCTAATATATCACCTAAAGATATAAATAAATAACCATGGATATTTGTGCTAAAACCCTGTCTCACGTAGAAGGGTCAAAATTGACATGTTTAAACGTGAACCCATATACAGTGTATCCAAGATAAGGATCCTAAGCATGGGAATCTCAGTACCTATTGGAGATACAGCTTAGGTTAAATTAGGAAAAGTTGTGTTTTTAAAGCTCATTTACATGCCGTTTAAAAACTTGAAAAATTTTCATGGCCTGCTGAGATATTTGGCTAAAACGAAAATTTGACTTTATCGATTTTATTTTTTTCTGACTTTATTTGAAAAGATATAAAAAACTAATAACACTTCTTTATTGGCACTCTTTAGCTACTACATGATGGTATTTTGACATTTTTATACCCGACGTTTCGTTTTCAAGAAACCATCATCAACTTTATTTTTATATGGCTCGAAAAAAGTACACCCTGTATCTGATCCCATTTTTATTACAAATTCAACGATGTATCACATGTCATATTTTAAATTTTAGTTAAAAGTAAAATTGTATTTTTCTTTTAACTTCGATACAGGGGGTACTTTTTTTTCGAGCCAAATAAAAAATAAAGTTGATGATTATTTCTTGAAAACGAAACGTCGGGTATAAAATCTAAAAATACCATCATGTAGTAGCTAAAATGTGCCAATGAAAAGTGTTATTAGTTTTTTTATATCTTTTTAAATAAAGTCAGAAAAAAATAAAATCGAAATAGTCAAATTTTCGTTTTTGCCAAATATCTCAGCAGGCCATGAAAATGTTTCAAGTTTCTAAACGGCATGTAAATAAGCTTTAAAAAACACAACTTTTTCTTAATTTAACCTAAGCTGTATCTCCAATAGGTACTGAGACTCCCATGCTTAGGATCCTTATCTTGGACACACTGTATTTTGTCGCGAGTTTTATAATGTGGACCTTATTTACACCCCGGGCCTTATTTACTGTAAGTCCCTCATTTGACGTTTGGAAATATTAAAATTAACATAAATATATGTTGGTACTTTTGACGACACTCATAAAAAAAATTCATCACACTCTCGTCGTTTTTGCGTGAAAAGTAACTATTTTTTTCTTTGAGGTTTTATTTTGTTATTTTTAAAAAACATATTGGAACTGTGGAGAAATATTTGTATGTGTTATTTAAATCAAGCTTATTTTAGGGTCTCTTGAGAATAAAAGACATTTCCTTTTACTGGTGAGATTTGAAAGGCTTTTCGAAGTGATGAAAAATTCATAACGGTAAACATAGGGATGAAACAATAATGAAAATCGAAACAAATATTCAGTGTGGGCCAAATTAAACTTGCACACTTTTTAACTAACAATAACTTTTTTTTTTGTTGCGCCTATTTTTTTTATTTTTAGGTTTGCCAATTTTAGTCAAACAGATTTAGACAGGACTGGACTTAAGAGACTTTTTCCAAAATATTGTATTTAACCTCGTTGCAAAAGAAATTGGATTTAGCTACAATTGAGCTAATACGTTTTTCTTGTAGACAAACTATGGGAAATAATTCAGTAAAATCGAATCTGTCAACAATTTGAGGATTTAGAAATTATAATTATTTTTTATAAGATAAACGTTAATGCCCCATAAAGCATGCGTTTCTCTCGGTTTTAACAGAAAACTTTTTTTGGTGTGCTTTAAAATCAAAAATGTGAGGTTACTATAATTCCTGAGTTGAATGCTAACATGACTTCACAGAAAATAATTTTAATTTAACGTATTAGCCTAATTGTAGATAAATTATGTTGTTTTTGCAACGAAGTTTGATGCATTACTTTAGATAAAGCCCCGTAAGTCCGGTCCTGCCTTAATATTTTGACCAATTCGCAAACCTGGAGAAAACATATCTACCTATTAGCCCTTTAAAAATAAAAAGATAGGCGCAACAGATAAGAAGGTATCATTAGTGAAAAAGTGTGCAAGTTTAATTTGGCCCACACTGTATATGGCGTTTTATCAAAACAAAAACAGAAAATTATAATAAAATAAACATTCAAAAATAAACTTAATCGAATTTAAAATAAATGAAGTAACTATAAATTTAAAAATAATAAATAGAAAAAATCAAAAACATAAAGTACTAAGTGTTAACAACTTCATGTTTTTGATTTTTTTTCTATTTATTATTTCTAAGTTTTTGGTTACTTTATTTATTTTAAAGTGGTTATTTTAAATTTATTTTCGTTTTTTTTTATTTGTTATTTTTCTCCTCTAAGTTTATTATTATTTAATCGGTGAAGATACACTTAAAAACACTACTACATACCTAGTAACGTTTTCTCCCACGTAAACTGTTTGCACAGATCGGCAATGTTTTCTCTAATAGGTATACGTTGGGTATAAACGAAAACACCTGACACAAAAGAAAAATTTAAAAAAAAATGAATTAGCTAAATGACAATCCATGACAAATAAAAAGTTTTTACGTTACATTTACTACCTAAATTGTTCAAACAACCAGCTAAGATAATATCAGAGCATATAATTACTAGAGACAGCTTTTACCATACGTCAGAGCCAAAAGAAATAAGCCTAGGTAATTTTTCTCTCGGGATCCTGACTTGGTTTTCTTATGGGACCATCGCGAAAGTCGGTGTACATACATTAAAAAACATAAGTGTCGAACATGTAACCCGCTTTTTTTTAAGTAGGTTAAAAATGAAAAAAATATGCATGCATGCATTATAAATAAGGTATTGCTTAAAAGGTTCTATACAAAATTCTACCCCCAAACTAAACTACGACAATCTAACCGAACTTATCTCAGTCCAAAAGTCAATTATTTAGGAGATACAGAGTTTTAAAAATCTGGTTTTAGTGTTTTATAAATAATTTTGTAAATAATTAATTGACTTTGACAATAGCTCCTCAGCTAGAGTAGGTTTTGAGGGTAAAATAATGGAATCTGCATTAAATTTTATTGTAAATTTAAGAGGGAGTCATCTGCAGTATCTTGCAGACATATAAAACGAAATAATTTTTGAGCCTTCTTGAATATAACTATTATACATATAAAAATGCTTATTCTTCAGTATATTTTATTTACAAAGGTAATTAAAAACTTTATTTTCTAATAATTTTTCTATTTCTGTGTAAAATGCGATGGTGATATTTAGATGTGTAAGTTTTAAGGTAATTTTAAAAGAAATTAATACAAATTTTTTTGAGGTCCTAACTTGTAAGAAACAGGATACAAAAATCCTTTTTCATTCACTAAAACACCCGGAATAGTTTTGACCCAGCCATACAAAGAGTGAATTTTTTCGATCTACAAAATTTCCATGGATAGAGTTTACAAGAAGACAAATGGACCAAAAATTTAATTTTTCGAAAAAAAGCAATTCTTTAAAAAAAAATTGCTTGTAAAAAAATTATGATTTACAAAGAGATAATGTTGATTTTGTATACAGGGTACTCCAAAACTTTATATTTTAAAACTGGTAACTCAAATTAACATTTCTCATGTATATTTTGTTTGAATAAATATGTACTTTGTATTTTATTTTATTAAAATCATCTACTTTTGGACTTAGCTAAATAAGGTTAGAACGCCATATTAAAGCCCTAGAAATTTGTAGTGGCATTTTGTTAAGAGACATCCTGTATACATAAATAGCTTAAATATTTAAGAAATCTAAGATTTTTTTAATTTAATTTTCACATCTCCATTATTACTGAACGTCCATTCAATTTTAAATTCGCTTCAATATATCATTCTGTGGTTTTGAGGCGGCTGGGAAACAAGATTTATGTTACTAGTATTTCGCGTTTTACCAGTTTGGCTTTAGTTTAACGATAGTTTGCAAAAGAATGCTGCGGTGAACTAAACGTACAGTATGCGCCAAAAATACAAAGCAAATTGTTTTGATTTTTAAAAATTAGTTAAATAAATTATATGTATATATTTTTTTATAATGTTGAATAAATTAATATAGAGTAGGAGCCTGTAAGGGGCATACTTTCATCATTTTGCAAAAGCTGAAAGTTTTTCAGCGCATGCTTCCTTCCAACATAGGTAGAAGCGATGTGAGAATATGAAGTCTAACTCATAGTAGCTTTGGCAGGCACCAGATACTAAAGGTTAATTAATTGAAACATAACTTTCGTCATTTTGCAAAAGCTGAATTTTATATATGTTGCTTAGGTACCTATAAGAAGCTTTTTTCTCAGTCGGCAGATAGTTTCAACCCCTTGGCAGACAAATATTTTTGTGTAACTTTATGGTCCAAAAGTTCAATATTTTTGTTATTTAACAAGATATGACAAAATAACTTTTTTGAGACAATCTGTACCTACATATACGTTAAAAATTTTTAGGCCATGCCTATTTCGGAACTATACAAATCTTATATGAGACTTATACCGGGTGATGCATCGCCGGGCGGGACATAGGAAATCCCATGTAATTTTTAATGGGGTCAATTATTGGCTCCCCTAATTATTTTAGAGAAAAATTCTATTGAAGTTTATTGAAGAGCATGCAAATCTACGTCCATGGTAAAAACTTTAGGTTTTTCGGTTAAACTCGTTTGCTAGTTAGATGCTAAATATATTTTTAAAACTTGTTACATTATTATCGCCTCATTTTTATAAACAACAATAAAAATACCAGTTAGCGTGACATTACGTTGTCATTTTGAAATTTAGTGCTTTATTATTATCAAAAAATCGTAGAGCGAAAAGATTAACCATGAGTTATACTAGTGAAGAAAAAGTATTGATGATTAAATGGTACTATCAAGAAAATAGTTACCAAAAGGTGTCAAACATGTTCACTGCTCAGTATCCGAATAGACCGATACCCGGAAAATCAACAGTCGATAGGACTATCAAAAAATTTGAGACCAAAGGCACAGTGATAAATAAGTGCAGATGTGAAGATAGGGAGTATCAAAGAGAAGAAAATGTAAGACATGATAGAGACTTGGAAATTTTATTGCACGTGGAAGAAAATGAAAGGAAGGTGAGTACAAGAAAACTTCAGGATATCATAGGAAAAGATCAATTAACAGTGCTCCGGATTTTGAAAAGGCATAAATACATTTCATACAAATATGAAAGACGTCAAGAGCTAAGGGATGGGGATAACATACGATGGCAGGAATTTTGTTTTGACATGATGGAAAGGGCAAACATAGACAGGGAATTTTTAAGAGATATTTGTTTTACTGATGAGTGCACATTTACGTTAAACAATGAAACCAATCATCAAAATTACCGATACTGGAGCAAAGAAAACCAACACAGATTTGTCGAAACGAGGACGCAATATCCACAGAAAGTAAATGTTTGGGCTGGGATTTTCGGACAACATATTATTGGACCATTTTTTTCTTAATCAAAATTTGAATGCAGAATTTTATTTGGACCTACTCCAAAAACTAATTTTACCCGCCAGCCAGGTCTCCTGATATTTCGCCAAATGACTTCTTCTTCTGGGGCCATTTAAAAAGCCTGGTATACAAGGATAAAAATACTCTAATCTAGATAAGTTAAAAAATACTTTTTCTGCAGAATGCAATAAAATTTCAATTTACCAGTTAGCCAATGTAAGAAGACAAATTTATGAACGGCTGGGTTATTGTCTAGCAGTCAATGGAGGAATATTTGAAAATTTTCCTAAATCTTAAGTTTATTTCCAACATATTAATTATTGTAATTTTATTATTAATTTATTGAAGCAGGTAAATATTATAAATGCCATAAGTTCTTAAAATTTGTTACTCCAGTTTAGTTTAACTTAACTTAGTTCGTTTGTATAAATACAACTTTAATCTTTTCACTGTACGATTTTTTGATAATAATAAAGCACTAAATTTTAAAATGACAACGTAATGTCACGCTAAATGGTATCTTTATTGTTGTTCATAAATATGAGGCGATAATAATGTAACAATCTTTAAAAATATATTAGCATCTAACTAGCAAACGGCTTAACCGAAAAATCTAAAGTTTTTACCATGGACGTAGATTTGCATGCTCTTCAATAAACCTCAATAGAATTTTTCTCTAAAATAATTAGGGGAGCCAATAATTGACCCCATTAAAAATTACATGGGATTTCCTATGTCCCGCCCGGCGATGCATCACCCGGTATATTGTTGAATAAGAGAAATATTGGACTTCCTACGGATCATTAGGCCATGCCAAAATGTTTGTCGGCCAAGGATTGGAACTGTCAAAACTGTCGTCTAAGGAAATATCTTCCAATAGGTACCCAAGTAATATAATACAAAATTCAGTTTTTACAAAATGACAAAAGTTAAGTTTTAATTTATTAACCTTTGGTACCTGGTACCTGCCAAAGCCACTTATAGTCAAACTTCATAGTCTCCCATCGTTTCTACTTATTGGGAGAACGCGCAGACAAACTTTTAGCTTTTACAAAATAACGCAGGTCTGCCGCTCACGTGACTCTTGGAACCAATAGTAAAAGAAACTTTTTTAAAAGAAGTTTTTATTTAAGTGAATTAAAAATATTATATTAAACTTTTTCTGCAGTACTTTTACTCTAAAAATTTACCTTTATTTCACAAATTAGGGAGCTACAAATTAACCGATTTTAAGATTTCTATGTGAATTTTTAAAATCAAGCATACTTTATATTTTTGTCAAAAATTGACCTCCCTGTTTCTGCACTGCAGTATATTATATTTTGGGAAAATAATTTATTTCCGTAAAGGCCAACATTTATTTCTGCGGTTATCCCGAATTATTTCTTGCCTATTGAACTGTGGGTTCACCCAATATATCTTTTGGGGATTGAGACCTGCCCTGCAAGATTTATTTTACTTGTATTTTTTGATTGTTTATGTTAACAGTTTTATTTAGCTGAATATGATTGACATTGTTTTATTCGACTTAACCAGATTTAGACGACCTTAATAAAAACAAAGAAGAGACCTGTAAAAAGATACTATTGGAGAAAGATATTACCAACTATAATTTTTTAAATTTAACTGACAAATTCTTTCAGTTGTTGGGAATCCCAGAAAATGCTTTTTACATTTCCAAGGCTTTCAACCAGGTACGTGCTATAACTCTCGTCTTACGGTCTTTAACCTAAAATTTCTCCTCGACTCTTTATTTTCATTTCTACAGAGACAACAATGAGACGAGCAACTAAATGTAAATAAATTATCCGAGAGAGAGATAGCTGCTGGGCCTTCCTTGTCTGTCTTCAAGGAAGGTAAACGCCAAATTCAAATTATATAGCTGTGCTATTTTTGTCCTTAATGTTAGGTACTTGTTTTTGTTTCCTATTAATATAAAATATTGGAGTTTAGTTCAATAATTACACACACCTAATTAAAAATGTCATTTATTTGGTTTTTATAAAGATTTTTTTCTTACAGATAACCATGTCAATATTACCTTAAATTATCTGTTGAAAAGCACAAATTTAATATGTATACTGTGATCACTAATAAAAGTCAATATTCAAAGTCCAATTAAAGCTAAAAACCACGAAACACACAATAAATCACAGAAAATGTAAACAAACTGTCCAAACAAATCGGACATTGAAAAATATCAAACACAAATATCGAATAACATTTCGGCGTGACTGCCTGCGGCAACGTTGTCAAGTTAAAAATATTCGATTCATGGTATATTTTCTTTCTCTTAATTAGATGCGAGCCAAAAAGGACATTAAAGTTTACATGCAGAAATTGTAAACAACTTGGCAACCAGGGCAAAGCGATGATTGCTCCATCTACGATAGCCTGCCATGATGAAAGACAAAGACATATTTATTGGAACTTGCGTTAAACCAGAAAGAGATAAATACAATGGACAAATTGTTAGGACCAGTTACTCGTCTCATTGTTGTCTCTGATTTCTAATTATATTCAGTATGTCCTGAAAGTCCATGATAATACTAAAAGGGCTAAAAAAGCAACTCATCAACATCTAGAAAAACATAAAATGAGCGTTGTATAAAATCGTTAGTTTTTGACATATTGGCACTTGAAATTTGTCCTCCTGAATCATGTTTTTGATGATCACACTTAAACAAATTCATATCTTTTAAATTTTAGTTTCAGTTTTGGAACACTCAATAGACATTTTATTAATCAAATGCCATAGATAACCTACATTTAGATCCGCAGTGGCAAGAAGCATTTTTCGGATTTTTACGACCTCGCGCAGTGGGTGGACGAACATGCGCACTTAAAAGCCGTGGCAAAATACAAACACCGGCACCCCATACCCTTCGTCCGTAGTCTGACCGTAACGCTCATTAGCTACCGTACTTCGAACAGAAAAACAGGACGCCGCCAAAAATTCTTTTCTATATATAGTACAGTAATAATGTATAAAAATGAATATCTTGAGACCATGCAACATATGTTGCAAGACAGTACTACCTATAAACATATTATAAGTGACCCTACAAGAAAATTTGAAAAGCAAGCCAATAATCTATTGTCTGATTTATGTAAACAATCTTTAATTACAGAAGATGAACTAAAGCAGTTAAAAAGCATAATTGCGTCTCCCCGAAACTGTATGGACTAAGGAAGACACATAAACAAAACGTAAGTCTACGTCCAGTAGTAAGTTGTCTAAATTCACCTTCCTATAACATAGCTAAACTTTTACATAACATTTTAAATCCTATTACCACAATTTCTTATTTTAACGTTAAAAACTCATTTCAGTTTTGTGAATTTACAAAAATGTTGTTTTGCCCCAAGAATATATCTTGGTATCACTTGACGTAATATCTTTGTTTACCAATATTCCTAAACAACAAGTAATTAACATAATAAACAAAAAATGGCAACTTATAAGAGCGTACACTGAGTATTCAAAAAATACATTATCGATCTAGTAAATTTTTGTTTTGAAAGTAGTTATTTTTCTTTCGATAAAGAATTTTACCTTCAAATCGATGGGACCGCGATGGGAAACCCAGCTAGTCCAGTACTAGCATCACTAGTAATGGAGGATCTAATTGCTGAAGTTCTTAAAAGTATACCATTTTACATTCCGTTCATAAAGGTTTACGTGGACGATACAATATTGGCAATTCCAAAGGGTAAAGTAGAAGACATACTAAAATATTTTAACAGTTACCACCCTAAACTACAGTTTACCATCGAGGTGGAATCAGACAGTAAACTTGCTTTTCTTGACTTGCTTATTTACAGAAATTTAGATGGTTCCCTTATAACTAACTGGTATAGAAAACCAACAAACTCGGGACGACTGCTTAATTATCTTTCTAACCACCCAACACAACATAAGGTTAGTACGGTCAATAGTCTCTTACATCGCTCAATAAATCTGAGTCATGAGTCATTTCACTCGGAAAACTTAAACCAAATTAAATCTTTACTTCAGGCAAATAACTACCCAACAACATTTATTAATATATGTATTCATAAGTTTTTTAAAAAAGAGATAGTTATCCTCAAGCACAAAAAACAGAAAATGTTACGAAACAGTACCTTAAATTTCCATTCATTCCAGGCCTCTCGTTTAAATTTAAAAGATTAATTAATAATGATAAGCATGTACTGGCATTTTATAATATAAAAAAGTAGGTGACATTTACACAAGACTTAAGGATGGAGACAACATTGATAATAAGTCGGGTGTTGTTTACTCTATCCCTTGTTCGTGTGGGCAAGTATACATAGGCCAAACTAAGCAGCTCCTATCAAAACGAATTAAACAACATAAATACGACTGTCAAGACATAAACAGAAACAAAAGGGAAAAAACAGCATTAGCCCAACACCATTTCGTTACATGTCACCATTTTGACTTTAGTAATGTTAAAGTTTTGGATATGGAGCAAAACTATCAAAAAGAAGTCTGAGTGAGATGATCCATATTCAGATTACAGACAACATCAATTTACGAACAGATGTTGCAAATTTAAGTAATATTTATTTTAATTTATTAAGCCAATTTAAAAGAACAAGGGACCAAACTAATTAGATATAAAATGAAATCTCAAGTCAACAAGCAGGATTACTTGGAGTAACTCCAACTACTCTTAGTATCATATATTATCTTAACTATATTTTTATCAAACCAAAGTAAAAATTCCAATGTTTAAATTGTTGTCGGTTGTCTTCAGTGTTGTAATAACGTCCTTTAAATAATAGTTAAAAATAGTTTTATTTATTTATTTATTTATTATTTTATATATATATATTAATGGTTTAAAAACAATATAGATATCTTTGTCGAGCAGGCGTATGCATCGAACTCATTAAAAACTTTGTTTCGGTCATTTTTTGTAAACTTTTAACATGGATGTAAATGGCAAGTGAAAAATTTGTATATTCGATGTAAACTAAAGTACATATTAACCCTAAAAAAATAAAATCATAATCATAACCCTAAAGCTTATTGCGCTGTGACGCAACGGTTTGAAATCCTACATTTTTTTAATTCTTATGTCTATATTTGAATACGGTTTAAACCACTACGACGAATACGGTTACCAAGAAAATTTGACTTAAGACTTGAAGTGCAAGCGAGAGCGCGGAACGAGCGAAAAAGAGGCACAATCTCCGCGTCGTTTAACATCTGTTTTCTCCTACTTAAGTGAGCGTGCAGTGAAAAGTGAATGTGGTGTCAATTGGTTATAGCAATGATAATTGCGGCGATAAAGGTAATGAATCTTTCGATATTAAATAAATGTTCAGTGATATATTGTCGAATATTCGTGCTTTCATCATTAAAATAAATAGCATTGGTCCGCTAGTGCAGCGATTGTAGGTTATGATAATAATATTTAAACAATTTACCCTTAAACACCGAAAAGTGTTTCGTTATGACCTACTCAAATAAGTTAAATCCAGTTCACTTTGAGTACAAACTAGATAATGCGGCAATTGGTCGTTGTGAAACATGGGTATCACTTTTGATACAAAGTTCTCATTTGCAAAACACATAGAGGGGATATGCAGTAAAACAATGAAGATGTTGGGTTTTATCATGCGTAATTCTAGAAACTTCAACAACATCCAAACTATGAAAACCTTATATTTCTGTTACGTCCGCTCTGTTCTTGAATATGGTTCTATTATTTGGCACCCGATTTACAACAAGTACATAAATCAATTAGAAAATGTCCAAAGAAAATTTGTAAAATTTCTTGCATTTAAAGGTAGTGGACATTTTCCACCGAGGGGTGTAGACCAGGGAGAGCTCCTTGAACGGTTTCAGATTCCCTTTTTGAATAATCGTAGAAAATTTATATCAATTCAATTTCTGTTTAAAGTCTGCAGATGCCTTGTTGATTGTCCTGAATTATTGTCCCAGATAAATTTCCATGTTCCTTTTAAATGTGTTAGACTATCTCCTACATTTTACTTACCTACACCTTCTACTAATGTTTTGATTAAAACACCACTATTTCAAGCTATGCGCCTTTTTAATGAGACTTGTAACGACATCGATGCCTACGACCTGTCTTCGATTCAATTTACTAAATTAAAACATAGGTTATTGTGGACTGCTTAAATTAACTTTATTAGTTTTAAGTTTAGTTAATATATTTTTTTATATATATTATTATATTTTTGCCATGCAATGATTTTTTTCAGTTAATATTAATGTGTATCAAATTGTCTTATGAATGGATTACTGTTAGACAATAAAGATTATTATTATTATTAATAATAATATTAATATACAAAAATAACATATACAAAGTGTTTAAAAAAATAGTTTACATTTAAAATTCGACATTGACGCTAATTGCAATTTTAAAAAAATGTGTTTATAGGAATTGTGCACAGGTATCTATGATTTATAAAAAATATAGAATTATCATACAGGGTGGGTAAAAGAAAGTTATATTAAAAACCCTTAAAACTAAAATGCTATTAAACTGGGTTTTTATACCATCTAGAGATTTACAAAATTGCCTAAATATAAAGATTTGCAAAAGAATTATTAGTATTTTAAAATACATTATACAGGGAGTACCAAAATTTTTTTATTACGTTTCTTATTACTATTCAACTGATTCTGATGCGTTTTTTTACCTAGATAAAGTAATTGTAAAGGAAGGTTTATATGTATAAAATAATATACAAAATCTTTACTGTATAGGAAAAGGTAAAAATGGGCAAAATAGGCAAAATATTTATCAAACAAATAAAATTAAAATTATTTTTTTTAAATGCAACCATTCTATCAGTATTTTCTTATGACGTTATCACCTTCAGCTATCGCCAGTAAACCGACTTTGCAGATAACCGATTTTTTTCTTTGCGATTCTCAAAGCTTTATCTAAAAAGTCTGCGGCAGGTTAAGAAAATGTTGCTTTCACAGCAACTTATATTAACAATGGGTTTAGAGTAAGATAATGTTGTCTACTTTAATGCCTGAAATACTGAGTCCATGGTTGATCTCTTTACCGGTGTTAGCCACGCAGGGTTGCACTGCCATCTGTTGGCTAACCCTTGTTTTACTGACTGATAAAAAGTCTATGGAGCCTTATAAGAGCTCGTCGGCTATCCGAATTCTTAACGTGTAAATGGTCTCATAAGACTCCATACACTTCGATAGCGTCGCTTCGTCACCGGCTATCCGTTTCTGAATAGTGTGAAACAAGCCTTATTGTGCCTTATTCACTTGTTTCAAGTCCGCTTTCTCCTATTAGGCTTCTACCTTTAACAGGTTTTTGCAAAGGAAGATTTTAACTGTGCATATTTTAAAACAGCATGTCTTTTGCGTGTCAATTTATTTCAGTTGTATACTTTGTATGACGCTGTTTTCTGCTCTTTCCTAAAGTCTGCAAGTTGTGAAACTATTGTATATGCCCACTTTCTGCAAGTGTTTTCTTAGATGACAGTGGTTGTCACAAGTCCTACTACTTGCAATAACTGAATAGCCCTAGAAGATCTACTTCACCTGTTAGTTTCTTGGAAAGGTCGCCTAGCGTTTTCTTTGTATCTGTTACCAGGCGTTGTATCCAAACGGTCTGGATGTTGTTTTAAAGACTATCTACTCATTGTTGTTTTCATCACCTATTCAAGAAGTCCGAGTACTGGCTCTGGACTATTAAAACCCTTAGATGGCCCAGCTTTTGCTAATTCATCTGCTTTTTCATTACTCTCTATTTCTGAGCGTCCAAGAACCCAGAAGTGTTCCATCCTGTTGTACCTCGCAGCAAACTCTTTTAGATTATTTAGATACTCCATCATGATGTATGGTAATTTTGGAAGTGACTTGATGTGAATTCAAGGCTTTTAAAGTAACCTGACTGTCTAAGAAAATGCTTCTGCTATGGTTGAAGTGTCCCCTTTACATATTCTTTTAAAAACATACTAGGGTTTTTTATCTTTGGACAAACCACGAAGGCTAAAAGCCTAAATACTAACGTACCGTGGGTGTCTTAAGCGAGTAAAAAGGGGGTTTGTAAACACGGGACTTAAAAACTTGAAGATTTGGGGGAAGAAAAGACCTCCGCGGGCAGCAGGTTCCACATTCTAGAAATTCTAGGGATAAAAGAACGAACAAAATGGGAATTTCGGAGCCTGTCCAGTTGGACCGTATAGGGATGCATACGCGCGGAACCACGAGTTTCTCTGTTTGGAACCGTGAGTGGAAGAACTATACTGGACTATACTTCAGAGCAGAAGCCATGGAAGTACCTATAAAAAAGCGATAGATCCCCCAGAGCCCAACGATGGGCAAGAGAGAGAAGCCTTTCTGTAAGTGAAGAATCATTAATGAGACGAATAGCTCTTCTTTGAATAGAATCCAGAATGCTTAGGGTTGTTGGGGAAGCCATGCCCTAGATATGAGAACAATACTCCAAAGGAGGTCAGATTTGAGACACATATAAAGTGTATAAATTAGAAGGGAAAAAATACTTTTTGGCTCGAAAGAGAAATCCAAGCTTTTTGAAGCTGCCGTGGCTATAGATACAATGTGTTTATGCCAGTTAAGGTTACTTGCAAATGTGACTCCCACAAGATTGAATGTGTCTTTGCTCTGTAAAACTTGGCCGTTCATAAGTAGAGGATGAGTATTTGGTGACTCTTTTCGCGACAAGGAACATGATTGTGTTTTGGATGCATTAAAGTGGACAAGATTTTTGGCGCCCCAATCCAATAATAAATTTAGATCTTGCAAAAGAGATATCTGCATCGCTCTGCGTTTGCCTTCCAAATCAAGCTTAGTGATGGATTTAGGAACCTGAAAACTGGAGTGAAGGGTACTATCGTCTGCGAAACTATGAATGGAATTAGTTGTGGACGAGAGAAGGTCGTTGATGTGAAGAAGAAATAATGTTGGTGCCAGGATTGAGCCCTGAGGCACTCCAGCATTAACTTGGTGAAAGCTTGAAGAATGGCCGTCCACAATAACTGATATACGTCGGTCAGATAGATAACTAGAGAGCCAAGTACAGAGTTGAAAGACAATAGAATGAAAGTTTATTAAGAAGTGCCGCATGCCAGACCTGGTCAAAAGCTTTGGATATATCAACAGCAACGATCTAGGACTCACCTAGAAACTCAAGAGACTTATTCCAGCAGTGTGATACAAAGGAAAGAAGATCTGCTGTAGATCTTTTGTGGCGAAATCCATACTGCCTGTCGTGCAAAATTTTGTGTTTTTCTAAATACTTAAGAATTTGTGAATTAATTAATTTTTCCATTACTTTACAAAGAACTGAGAGAATTAATAGCATATATTTCTGCTAAGTCTATAAAACATAAATCGATCTAACAATAAGATGACCGTAACTTCTTTAAAAATACATATTTGACAATTCGATGAACGACAATTCGACGAATTTTCAAAGTATTCCCGACAAGCAAAATAGATCACGCGATGTTGTGTAATGTTCTGTATAAGTCATTATTATACATAGCATATTTTTATCTCTGGCACCTTACGCCTATATTACTTGCGAATGTTTATGACTCTCTATCTCTCTCTCTATTTTTTTCTTGGTTTTGGTCCCTTCAGGTCCAATCCACCACTCTCCCCTTCCGGACTTTGCTTTCCAGGGCTTCGTCGGCGGAAAATCTAAATAATCGAGCTCGTAGCTCCCAGAAATTCCAAAAAGAAAACAAACAATTCAACAATCGATGCAATGCATAAATTGTCGGCTGTCAAACCAAGATCTGCTACTGGTATAACGTATAACCTTCACTTTCACTACTGACAGTTTCCATGGCACGCCCATCTATTTCCCGCCATTTGAGAAATACCTCGTGTTCTCCACCAAACAGGATACCATCAGCTTATAGGAATCTTCGCTTACAGCGCTTAGATCCAATAGAAAGATGCCGTCAATTTAGCGTGAATCTTTCCTTGATCCCCGAAGGTAAAAAACATTCGAACAACACCTCTAGCCGCCACTTCAGGAAGAACTTTGTAGTCCTCTATGCACGTCCGCACTGTCCGGAGGTCAAACAAAGAGTTATGTTTATGACTCCAGCCAAGGTAACATAGTTATGCTTCACTGAAATGTACATAGAACATTCTTTAAATTTCACACTTCCATATTTAAATTAAGTCGCCGGTAAATATTCAAAAAATGTCTCCTATTTACATTTAGTGCAACATTACAATGTAATATTTCATTTAAGAACTGGTAACATTTTTAACATTTGTTTTGTTAAGCAGTTCACTAAGTTACGAGCTAGCGATATGACCCGAAACTTTAATTGCTAAGTTCTGGGAAAATCACCACGAATCTTTCGTGGGATATTCAATTTAAGACCGATGTTGCGGACTTTTCGCATTTCCAGCGACATGTACTTAAACATGAGTAGCAGGGGCCCCTGGCTATAGGGGCCCCCAAATATGTGTAAGCAAAAATTGGTGGTAGAAAACTGTAAAATTGTCGGTTAAATCGGGAAAGCGGGGCCATTTTTTTGATAGAAAAAAGCAATGCTGTAATAAGAAAAGCAATGTTTTTTTTTGGTCTTTAATTTTTTTGGCCCCTTACTCATTGTGATGCGGGGCCCCTCAAAGGCACGCTAAGCCACTGATGTGTAGCCAACGAGGTTTTAAATGGCAATGCAATATCGTCTAACTTCCTTGGGATGTTTTTGTGCTGACTGGGTTGTTATTACCAACTTTTAAGCCGATAAATACAATTTTTATGAAAAAAGGCCAATACTTTATTTAATTACTAAAGTGGTTGATTATGTTCAGTAATGGTATTTCCAGAATGGACTGAATCAAATAAATCTCTCGAAGGCGTTAAGACTGGCACACTAATGATTTATATTGTATGTGTTTCGCCCATTCTCGATTCAGTTTAAATTATTATCATTGCAGCGTCATCTTACACAGTATGTTAAATATAATAAGTTTCTAACATTTATCACCTACATTTAGATCCGCAGTGGCAAGAATCATTTTTCGGATTTTTACGACCTCGCGTAGTGGGTGGACGAACATGCGCACTTAAAAGCCGTGGCAAAATACAAACACCGGCACCCCGTACCCTTCGTCCGCGGTCTGACCGTGACGCTCATTAGCTACCGTACTTCGAACAGAAAACCAGGACGCCGTCGACAAATTCTTTCCAATAATGCGGATAGTTTGTTTGGTGCCGAGTGCGTTTACCCTCAATTGGCTTGCGCACAAACCGGTTTTTCGCCCATGAAATGTAACTTTTGTTTCGCGCAGGTTATAACATTGGCAATCCATCGAGATCAGTGGTTTCTAAATATTCCAAAGTCTATCTCTACTAGTTGCCAGGTCTCTATTTAAAACGGTATTAATTGCTCAAATCTATTGTTTATCTTAAGGAATGCCTCAATTTTGGCTAAGTGAACCTTTCTAGTAAACAAAAAAAACTTTTTGATTTTAAGACTTTACCAATGAGCGGAGATGCCCGATAGGTTAGATAACCAGAACCAATAATTAACACCATTAAAATTTACATGGGATTTCCTACGTTCCGCTCGGTGAAGCACCACCCGGTATATGCTCAAAACCTTTTTAAAAGCAAATTTTGTAAGTATAGCTTTAGAGATTTATAAGGTACTTTAAAACTGAGGGAATTTTTACCACACCAGGATGTTTATCATGATAGAACTCGTGGAACAACACATTAAAATTTGCGGTAATCTTGTGTACTATATTATAATTTTAATAAAGTTCTTAATTGTAACCACTGATTTGTATTAAGGTGTATAAAAATGTTTATGTTTTACCCATCTATTATTGATCTGTAATACCTTAGAAACGGAATATGTTATGGTAGCAATAACACCTGCTATCACACCTAGGGCATTATAAGCGGGCATTATGATAATGCCCGCTTATAATGCCCTAATGCGCTAATATGGAATTTTATTGCTTATCCAATTTTATTTCTCTCACAATAAAGATCAAGTTTATACAAACATATGTATTAAAATAAAATTAATAACTTACCAGTTTCTGAAAATATGCCATTAAAACGGTTTCGGTTTTTGAATAATTGCGTTCACATCTTTCCAAATACCAAATATGCCATACTCCCGATCATACTGTTGCCTTGATTTAACTGGCAAAAGATTTTCGGTCGCTTTTATGGCCTTTTCTCTTATATTTTGTGGAATTTCTTCCATTTTGAGCAAATCGTTAAATAAAAAATGCCAACTGACTAACTGATAGAAACATCAAAGTCAAACTTAACACCAGTCATTATCTACTTACGTATACAGGTACAGGTGCAACTTATTTTTTATATTGCGAATAAATAATGTAATTAGTCATTGAAAAACTCTTTTTGGGTAAAACATAAAGCATTGTATGCACCACGGGTTTACTGGACTATAATGCCCATCAGGTCAAAATCTAGCACTCGGGCCAGAGGCCCTCGGGCTATTTCGACCTTCAGGGCATTATAGTCCTAGTAACACCCTTGATATATAAATAGCTATTAGAGCGATTTTTGTCTTTCTTTTTGGTCAATACAAAACACAGTTTAAAGCAAAACTTTGTAGCTAAAATATTGTATAGTTTTCTAAATACAAACCACATGATGTCTCAGCAGTCTTAAAAATTAACCATTCTATGTCCCTCTTTACGATGTTCATGAAAAACCCCAATCACGTAAAAGCTGTTTAGACAATGGCAGGAAATTAAGTTTCAAAGACAATAACTAGTGAAGTGGAGTAATGGCAAATTACCAGTAATTTATAGTTTTCGCAGTGGATGGCGCCTCTTATACAGGGCATTCCAAATAAAACAAACCACCCGTGTTATTTCGTTAATGTGCACTTATTAAAAATCCTGAAATGCACCAATTTTTATATTTGGGAAAATACATTTTTGTTAAAATTTACTTGTCCTGGGTAATCCCTCTCAGTGGCGCAACTAGTCTCTGTTTTTAGGGGGCTTAGGCCTCTTTGTATACAGTATATTTGCCGGAAAACACTAATATAGTTTAAATGTTCAATATTTTTGGGAGGATAATCGTCGTCTCAGGGGCTAAGCCCCCTAGCCCCCTCTAATTGCGTCTCTGATCCCTCTCCTCGTCAACACAAGAATAGAATCAAAAGTTTAATCGGGAAAAGTCAACTAATTTATTTATTATAAAGGGTTTTAAATGTAAAATGACATTTTAGGCACAATGAAGCTGCATCTTCCCATTTTTGACTTCTAACCTCCAAATATTTTAAATTTTATGTTTGAATGGAAACGGAAAAATTAACTTTTAAAATAGTTTAGGTGTAAGAAACTATTTTTAAAACAAGCTTTTATTTAAATGCACTAAAAATAAGAGGATAAACTTGTTTTTAAGACTTTTACTATAAAAATATAGCGTCATTACACAATTTATATGATTTATAAACTTGTCGCGAGATTTAAGTACTCCTGTTTACTTAGTTTGAAAATAAAAAATAAATAAAAGCCATCAGATCAACTTATTATATTTATTTGTTTATCTACTCAGGTAAATCTCGCGACAAGCTGTTATATCGTATATATTGTAATGACGATATATTTTTACAGTAAAAGCTTTAAAGAAAAAGCTTATTTTATTATTTTTGTGCATTCAAATAAAAGCTCGTTTTAAAATAGATATTTACTTTTAATTTATTTGTTACTTTTTAGTTATCGCTAAACAGGTTTCTTAGTATGTGTTAAATATTCTAGCTCAAATACAATTAGGCATTTGCATTGGGAACTCCATTTACTTGATACTTATATGGTAGAGGAGCAAAAAAACTTGGTCAGCAATATTGGATTGACGTCACTTTATTTTTCAGGTACTCTCAGCAAGCCCTTTAATTTAATACCTATATTGTAGAAATGCAATAAAAATCACCAGTCCGCCATCTGAGAGGCTCCGCCATGTTGGATTTAGAACGACGTCACTTTAATTTTTAAGTTTCTCTTAACAATCCCTTTTATTTAATACCCATATTGCAGAAGTGCATTCAAAAGTCCCCCTCTTGGATGTTCCGCCATGTTGAATTTAGAATGATGTCACTTTATTTTTCAAGTTACTCTTAGCAAGCCCTTTCATTTGATACCGATATCGTGGAAGTAGAATAAAAATAACTAGCCCGCCATCTTGGGGGTTTTGCCATATTGCATTTATCATCGTCACTTAATTTTTTGTGTTACTCTCGGCAAGCTCTTTATTTGCTACCCATATTGTGGGAGTGCAATAAAAGTAACTTGTCCACCCTATTGGGTGTGCCGCCATGTTGGATTTAAAATGACATCACTCAGCTGTTCATGCATTGTCATCCAAACTAGACATGTATACCAAATTTCCGCCAAATATTTTAAAGATAAATGTTTTAAAATCGCCTAGCAGGATTTCACCCGTACATACATACCAAGTTAAAAAGCTTGTAATTAAGCGACTTGGCAACGTGGTTACCGCCATCGTCGGAATAATTTTGAACTATCTTAGTGCAAAATGACATGTCATAGTCAAGTTTTGTTTGCTGTTGTTGCAGTAAATATTATATTTTAAAAATTTAAAAACATTTGGTTAAGGCTTTTTTTCTGTTTGCAATCTTTTATGTCTTTGAAATGTGGTTAATAATAAGTAATATTATTTATTTTATCTAGGGAATTGATTTAAGACAAAACTGTCAAGCCGCCAGTTTAAAATTTGGAAGGCGTAAATGATAATACTTACCCACTTTAGACCTATTATTTTTTAAACATTTTTCTGTTATTTATAACAAAAGAGAAAAATTGGACTTTTATACCATTGTATAGCAAAAAACAGCGGTACTACAATAATAAAGAATGATTGCAAGTTGCCTTATTAAGCTCGTGAATTATTAATACCGGCCTTATTTAAATAGGGCTTGTACCCAATATTTAGAGTTATTGCAAATCATGTTGACAGTACCATTAACCTAAAAAAACCGGAAAAAATGTAGTAGTTTTTCTTTATTGTTTTTGTTCTAGGGTTTTGTTAAACACAATTACAGAAATACATTTGAAAAAGCAAGGTTTTAAGTATTTTTACTTCTAAAAACTTTTCGATTTTGTGATCGGCAGCCGTTCGGTTAGACGAACAGTTCCGAAGTTAAAATAAGGCCAAAATAAGGCACGACCTAAAACCGACATAAATAAAGCCAGGCACTATACTTTTTAACGGAGTCCTTATCCTACCATGCATCTGCGCAAGCTCAGATGTCAAAATAAGGCCGGTACTATTAGTGCCTGGCCTTATTTCACTGTGCAATAATTTTCTAATAAAATAAATCACAGGTATCTTACTTAAATTTAAAAGTTTTAATTGTTTTTTGTGAAACTGAAGATCTGGCAACATGGCCAATATAAAAACTGAGTTTATTGAAAAGTATGGTTTTACCTGGAAGTACCAAATTGTATCCGGTTTGGCAGAGTTTCTTTATGAGAAGGGGTTTAGACATAAGCAAGACCGGTGATAGCTTTTGTCAGGGACGTGAGGGTGTGAGAATTACGATTTCGGTTGGCAGTTCTGTTCAAAGTTGGTAGCATTATCAGCTGATGACAGAGTCGTGCCTTGTCGAAGCTTTATTTGGTAAAAAGTGTGGAAATTTGCCATTTTCATTTTGGTTGTATATTTTACAAGGTGTTTTTGGTTAGTTTAGAGACTTCACGTATTATTGGTTCGGACTCGTTTTATTTTAGAGATTTTGATAGTGTTTAGTCGAATAGTTTTCAGTTATTCGTGTTTTTATGTACATATGATACAGATGAGTGTCCGTTAATTAATGGTACACAGAAAAACCACAGATTTCTTATGCGAAAATATCCATTTAGGATTTAAACAAACATACCTATATCCAAAAGTTTAGTAACAAAAAATTGGGTAGTTTTAGAGAATTTTAAATAGTGTACCCATCGCCCTCTAGTCTACACACAAAAAATTAATATTCGATCTGAAAAACTAATGTTTAAATACCGTTTTATTAAGATATTTAAAAAGGGGTGAACAATTATCGAAATAAATTTACTTTTTTCTTTTACTATGACACCCCCCATATCTATTATAAAACTTTTGGATATTAGGTATGTTTGTTTAAATCTTAATATTTTGGCATAAGGAATCTGTGGTTTTTCTGTGTACCATTCATTAGCGGACACCCTGTATACAAAGTTTTTAAAATGGTTTTTGACTTACGGAACCATGGAAAATGTTTTGCTCTGCCAGGTACCTCATCGTCCTGTCGTCGCTTTGATAATTTTTAATTTTCAATATTTAAACCACATTTATGTTTTTGTTTTAAGTTATGTCTATGAAAATAATCCAATTAATTTTGTTTACAACATACAGTTCTTTTTTGTTTTCTCCTGAATTCTACGCCACTGATCTGCCTAAAATCAAACATGGCCGAAAATGGTCCGACTTGACGTCACAGCCGCGCTAGCCAATATGGCGAATATCGTGACCTTATCTCATCAATCGACTTTGCGGTTTGGTTCAACATTCTCTGAGACATTTAGGCGTTCCCTAACTTTTGGACACCCTGTTTTAAAGTTTTAAAGGTTATTGTCAGTAACCACCAATGTTACATAAAGAAATAAAAGAAAAACGTTTTTTATTTAAAAAAAAAGCTCACGTACTCTTTTAGTTACTCAGCAAGATGATAATTAATTTCATTTTCTTACCTTTGGACTTTAAATCATTTCTTAAAATTAATTCTGCTAATTTAGGGCCAACCGAGAACAGGCAGAATACAAGAAAAATAAATCTTGAAGCCGGCTGGCCTTAATACCTTCAGAAGATTTATGTGGGTGAGTCCCACTGTAAAACGGATGAAACATCATTCTGGATAACTAGGAAGTTCAAAAATTAAATACAGCGTGTCTTCGGAAGTTCTTAACAAATGGAAAACTTTTTATTATTAATTTTACGAAAAAAGTGTCTCTTTATAAAAAGTCCTGCTTGATCAAAGTCGGTCTATATAAGGTCACGACATTCGGCCATATTGCTTTGACGTGTTATGACATCACATCTTCCATTTTTCGGCCATTTTGTTCATTGCCGGAGATATACAGTTTATTGTATTAGTAGAACAACCGTTTACACGACAGTTTTTAATTGTTATCAAGTTGTAAATTCTTTTAATTTAAATAAAAAACATTTGGAATTACATCTTTCAACAAATATCACTTCCAAAACAATGCAAAATGAAATGCGCAAATCCTAGACGCCACTGGATTGATCATCAGCTTTGATTTTACCCAGTCTTGCCAACTTTTCTCTGAGAAGTGCTCTTCCTTGCGTCCCCGACCTCGAACCGCCTAAAAGTTGAGGATATGTCGCAACCTTATAAATATAAAGTAACCTTGCTGCTTGATGAGAAAATACATTTCCACAAAAATATTTGAAGGTTAGATGTACAGGGTGGCTTAAAAATGACTTGTGTCCAAATTAAAATAATGGTTATTTCCTAACTACGGTACCAAACTTCAAAGGGTCATTTCTTATGTCATTTTATAAAGAAAAGTGTCTACAAACATATGTCTGGAATTGCTTCGTTTTTGAGATATAGGGCATTAAATATTTTTTTAAAGATCTGTTTATTTTTAAATATCTTAAATACGAAGCCAGATACAAAAAAATGTACTACACTAAAAAGTTGCATTTTTAGTTGCTTTAAAGAAAAAAATATAAAAACTACATAAAAAGCCAGTGACGTACAGTGGGCACAACAGCCAATATTATTGAGAGAAAAATGTACGCCACTGGCTTTTCATGCAGTTTGCATATTTTTTTCCTTTAAAGCAACTAAAAATACAACTTTTAAGTGTGGTACATTTTTGTATCTGGCTTCGTATTTAAGATATTTAAAAATAAACAGACCTTAAAAAATATTTAATGCCCTATATCTCAAAAACGAAGCAACTCCAGACATATATTTATTGGAGCTTTTTTCATAAAATGACATAAGAAATCACCCTTTAAAGTTTGGTACCGTAGTTGGGAAAAACCCTATTTTAATTTGGAAACAAGTTATTTTTAAGCCACCCTGTACATCCAACCTTTAAGTATTTTTATAGAAATGTATTTTCTCATCAAGCAGGACTTTTTATAAGGGATAACTTTTTCGTAAAATTATTAATAAAAAAGTTTCCTATTTGTTAAGAACTTCCGAAGATACGCTGAATACTATGGATGGTGGAGGGGAGGATAACCATCTTTATGGCGGACAAGTTGAAAAAGCGGCCATCGGAATGTAGCAAATTGGGATGGCGCCACAGTAGCCAGTGGAGAGATTTTGGTATTTCCTTCCTTTTTATTTTGTATCTATCGGTCCTTTTTCATTTTGTATCTTACTCTAATAATTCATGCTCATTGGTTAAACAATCTCCCTCTGGCTACTGTGGCTTAAGTTGCTTCTTTCGACGGACACTTTTTCAAAACATTCAGATAGTTATCCTCCCCTCCACCATCCATACTGAATACCTAAGATATTTTTGTCGTGCGTTAACTTTGTCTGAGATAAAGATCAAGCCAACCTATACAGGGTCTTTATTTTTGATAGTTTTACAAGGTATCTCGAAAACCGTCAGGAATATTAGAAATCAAGTATAAGACTTCTTTTTTTGCGATCCATCTCGGGGCTACAGGGAGATTTTCAGTTACTGTCCATTTTTCTAACTTTTTTAACCCGTTTCTTTTTTTTTTAACTTGTTATTAAAACTATGTGAATATAATATACAGGGTGATCAAACTAAAGGCGGCACTATTGCTAACTTCTATTATTAGAAGATACGAAGTCGGTCAAATAAATGAAGTTGTCAGAATTTTTCCACTAATTAACGTGCTGCCAACGAAAAAGCAATTAAAATCTGGGTTTTGATTTATTGCAAAAAATACTATTTTTAAATGTAACATCCTGTATATTCATCACTAATAAATAGATAATTTTATATAGCTTTAGGAAAAAACCAGATTTGATATATCTATCCCTATACTTTTGGAAGTCTGGCCATCCAAATCTGAAAATTATGTTAAATTTTTATTATATAGACAGATTTAAGATATTTAAACTAGTCCCTAAGTTTAGTGATGCGTCATAAAAACTGGACACATGGGTTTGCCATTTTTAAAATTTGGTTGGAAATATTCCCAAAAACTATAAAAAGAGACAGACTTATCCAAATCTTGAATTTTCTTAAAGCTCTTTAATATATTTATTTAATGGTGATGCAACATACAGGGTGTTTACTTTAAAAATGTCGGTTTACTATTAAATTCCTAAGGATGGCCACATTTCCAAAGGTATTAAAAATTATATAGATCTTTCGAATGGTAACATAATCACATCATTTTATTTAGAGAAAAGTACATTTTTACAATAAAACAAGAACCCAATGCTTAATTGTTTTTGTTGGCAGCACGTTGATTAGCGGAAAAAATACTACAACTTCACTAATTTAACCGATTTCGTATCCTCTAATAATAAGGAATTTCACCATAGTGCCGACTTATTTGTTAATCACCCTGTATAGCGAAATCTATCAAAAACATTATACCGGGTGTTGCTCCGTCAGAGCGGGACATAGGGAATCCCATATAAATTTTGGAAGTGGTTCAATATTGGCTCCCCTAGTTGATTTTAGAAGAAAACTATAGTGGGATTTTTAAAGAGCACGAAAGTTGTACCCGCAGTATACAAATTTCAGCTCTTATCGGGTTAGCGATCTAAGAGATAAGTGCTAAAATAAGTTACGAATCTCCTATTTTCTTACCCGCCTTGTATTATTAGAAGTTTATAATAAAAATACGAGAAAAATTATTTAACCTACTTACTCTCAAGTTGTCAGATCAATGTCACATCATTCTTAAATAATAAACTACTCAAATCAAGAAAAAATCACTATTATAAAATGGTTTTACCAGGGAAATAGGTATCGAAGGTTAGCGGACATGTTTGCAGCCTATTTTTCCCAATAGACCAATACCAAGTAAATCGAGAATAGAACGTACGATAAAAAATTTGAAACTACAGGCACAGTAATCAATAATTGCAAATGTGAAGAAAATCGACGTGATCTTTTGCCAAACGATTTTTTTCGATGGGGACATTTAAAAACTAAGCTACCAATAAAAAATATGAAAATTTAGTCCAGCTAAGGAATGCTATTTCCGCTGAATGTGCCAGAATATCGATGTACCAACTAGCCAACGTAAGAAATGAGTTTTTATAATCGTTTGGGTTATTGTCCTGGCAGTTAATGGAGGAATATTTGAGCATTTGATTAAATCCTGATAATTTTGTCATAAATTGACTTCTAAATGTAGAAAAATTTGTTTTATTGTTTTGCGTAGCTGTGAGTGCATGTGTTGGAATTAGCTGTAAACTAAAATGAAATGCGAGGATTCCTTTTGAAATTCCCGTATAAAATTGTTCAGTTTTGGCAATGACATTATAAATTAATGATCTAAATTGTCACTAATAAATCGATATGGTGTTTTTATTGTTGATTTCTAGAGTACAGGGTGCATATTGAGATACAACGTTCCAGAAGTCTTAAGCAGTTTACTCTTTACTGGTTGATTGAAAACTGCTCAAATTCTTATTTTGGGTGGAACTTACTGTGCTCTTCAGTAAGTCCTAATAGCATTTTTTTCTAAAATAATTAGGGAGCCAATATTTGACTACTTCAAAATTTACATGGGATTCCCTATGTCACGCTCTGACCGAGCAACACCCGGTATACAGTGCACCCTAATTTTTATAACAAAGTAATAAAAGTATTCGTGCAGTAAGAATAATACACGAAAGGACTTTCTTTTTAAACAGGAGGTGAGCTTTTTATGATTATTTCTTTTTTTGCTTGTGCCCTCCCACTGAAAAATGTCACGAGAAGCCACTGTTTTCTATGTACCTTGACAGCTTCTCCCTAACTACTGCAATAATAATCAGAATACGTTTGCCTAAAGCATCTAGCTTTAATATTTATTAGATTTATATGTATTATCAGGACATTTTGGTGTTTTGAAGTATTGCTGTGTCTATTAAATAGTAAAGTTTAGTCAATATATCTTTCGAGGGGATTAAGACCTGCCAGCTGCAAGATATATAGTTGCTTGTATTCTGCTTGTTCTCGATCTAGTTTAGCTTAATTTTAGTAATACGGAAAATAATGTCCGAATTATTTCACAATAAATCTTTGGATACTGATAAAATTCAAGACTTGTAGCAACACAGCAAGACGACGGATTAAACTTGCAAAATGGCAATATTGTTTAGCTATGACCACTGATCTCGATGGATTGCCAATGTTATAACCTGCGCGAAACAAAAGTTACATTTCATGGGCGAAAGAACCGGTTTGTGCGTAAGCCAGTTGAGAAGTAAACGCACCTGGCGCCAAACAAACTATCCGCATTATCGAAAAGAATTTGTCGGCACGGCGTCCTGGTTTTCTGTTCGAAGTACGGTAGCTAATGTGCGTCACGGTCAGACCGCGGACGAAGGGTACGAGGGTGCCGGTGTTTGTATTTTGCCACGGCTTTTAAGTGCGCATGTTCGTCCACCCATTCATTTGTTTACTGCGCGAGGTCGTAAGAATCCGAAAATGCTTCTTGCCACTGCGGATCTAAATATAGGTTATCTATGTCTATGACCACTGTTTGCATAACTCTTAATTTTCACTGCTAAATTTAATAACACGGTAAAAAAACAATACACTTTCAATTTGGCACCTCAAAGTGGCACACACTCAGTAAAAAATGGTGTATTATACAACATAAATGAGAATACAAAGAATGTTATTTATAAGATTCCCTGAGAATGCAATAAATTTTATATAGGTGAAACTTGTAGACCATTAGCTAAACGCATAAAAGAACACAGATCATATATTAAAAACATAGAATTTCACAAATCTAAAATTTGTCAACACGCATTTGATAACAATCACAGAATAAACTGGGATGCTTCTAGTATTTTAGCAAAGAAAACTTGTTCTAAAAAACGCAAAATCAAAGAAAGTGCGTATATAGTATTAAATAAAGATAATTGTGTAGCATCAATATCAGTTAATTTAAATAAAACATGGTTACCTTTGCTGGATGCTGAATTATCTTCAGGAAAATTAAAAATCAACTAACTTATCATCTTTTTTGTATTATAAATAATAAAAACACCAGTTATGTCTATCACTCATGACACTAATGTCAAAAATATTATCAGAATTTCCTAAAGTTCAAAGCCTATTTTTTTTAAAATTTTAAACTTAAATATTAGTTAACTTTTAAATTTTTATTTTACCTAGTTTTATCTTGACAACGGTGGCAGATTTGCCACCAAAACGTCGAATTTTAATTAGAATTTTTGGGTTTTTTGGGGGTTCTTTTTATTTTGTGTCAGGCGACGACCGGCCAGTTCATAGGGGTCAATAGGGCTGAACAGAGTCAGCTCGCTATACCCCGGGACCAGGACCGAAGAGGTCCCATTTTTCCTAGATTGAGGCGTGTACCCAAACAATTACCATCCAATAAATGAATCTGCCTAACCAGTATAGAACATATCTTCCATTCTACATAAAAAATTATAAAGCTCTTGTATTTGCAGTTTCTTTCCATCTTTATGGAATTATGTCTGAATATTAAGACATAATAAAAATCGACGAATTTTGAAAATCACCCTGTAACTTCTAAACCAATCAAGTTAGCGTGGATCAGATTGCGCCATTTATACCCTATAATTCCAACCAACCATTAAAAACAACACTCTGTACACGCCTCTTGTGGCTTTCATATACTAAGACCGATTGTCTCATTCAAATGCGGAATAAGGGAAATCTTTGACAAGTCTGTCAATTTGCGAATCGACCCGCAAATTACTTTGATAATACAGCGATGCGTTCTCTATCTTTAGCTGTCTACTATGGCAAGGCTGAAGTGCAGAGGAAAATGTGCCCCAGTTCGGGTTTCGTTGAATTTCAGGGTGGTTTCTGGTAGTCAAATTAATTGTTTTGCATTGTTCGATTGAAAATGGAAATCAGTTTACAGTAAGATTAGTTGATATATGAAATTCAGTATCAACGGAAAAAAAAGCTGTATACCGGGTGGCGTCTTTAGTGAATATACTTAACACCAGCGCAAGACACGCCCCGTTTATTACGTCACATAAAACACGCAAAAGTATACACGCTATGAACGCTTCCTACTAAATACAGGGTGATTCAAAAATCGATTACAAAACTTAAGGGGGTGACTCTACTTGACAAAATAAGGGTAGAACTTTATATACATTCTTTTCAAAATGTCATTTGTTTTTGAGTTACAAGCCATCAAAGTTCAATTTTTATTTTGGTTTTTCACAATATTGCATTTATTTTTTAACAAATCCAGTTGATATTTGGCACACAAATCGAGCTTTGCAGATTCTAAAATTTTAAGACAAAGGTACTTTTCTTAAATACCGCCAGAGGGCACTTTACCTAAAACTTAAAATTTATTTACATAATAACTTTTTATTTGGACAGATATCGCAAAGCTGGGGGCGCCGTTTTATATAGACTATCAAAAACTTAAAAAATAGGGTACTCTTTATTAAAGTCGATAAACCTTACCGTTTAGGCACCAATAGACATTAAAGTTTTCATCAATTTCAATCAAATTACCTACATACATACAGGGTATCCAGTAACTCAACCAACAAACTTTACGGGGCGATTCTACTAAATGACGTCCCCACAACCCTGAGCATTCTTGATTCTATTCAAAGAAGACTATTCGTCTCATTAATGATCCTTCACTTACAGAAAGGCTTCCCTCTCTTGCCCATCGTCGGGCTGTGGGGATTTATCGCTTTTTTATAGGTACTTTCATTGCTTCTGCTCTGAAGAATTGTCCAGTATAGTTCCCCCACTTACGGTTTCCAACAGAGAAACTCGTGGTTCCGTGCGTATGCATCCCTATACGGTCCAACTGGACAGGCCCCGAATCCACTTTGTTTGTTCTTTTATCCCTAGAGTTTCTAGATTGTGGAACTTGCTGCCCGCGGAGGTCTTTCCTTCTCCCCCGAATCTTCAAGTGTTTAAGTCCCGTGTCAACAAACTCCCTCTTACCTCGCTTAAGACACCCACGGTACGTTAGTATTTAGGCTTTTAGCCTTCGTGGTTTGTCCAAAGATAAAAAAAAAAAATTTAGAATGTCGGGTCCTTTCGAGAGTTGCTGGCCGACCAGCTTAGAACAAGGAATTACAGAAAAAACCAAAAAGGTCACCTATTCAATATGCGCCTCCAAAGAAAATCAGACCTGATTAAATAGGGCACTGGCGTGCTTTTTAAAGTAGAAACATAAAGTGCAAAGGAGGTTCCTTTGTAAATGGTATACACCCACAAACACAAAATATAAAAAACATGGACTGGTTTTGTGTTGTGTATTTACCCAATACAAAAAAGACTATTTTAGAGCTTTTCATATAGAATACAAGTTTAAATATAAACCCTATTTACTTACTTTCATTTTTTCCATTTAAAATGGGTGATTTGTTTCTGCGGCCTATTAACACGGTTTTCAAAAATGTTGAATTTTGTTTTTGTGTTCTCCAAATCCAGAATTTTTTGTTAACATTATAGTAATTAGTCTATAGATTTGAATAACAATAAAATTTGTTAAATTAAATGTACAGGGTGTCCCATTTTGGTTGTCCCTTATGGGAAACTTGGAAACCATAAGAGATATTAAAAATCTGATACCCCATCCTCGAGCTCTTTTTGGAGAAAACATTTATGGTAAAAACAGATCATCGCTATCGCGAAGCGTTTCAGAGATACAGGGTGATTCTCGATTTTTTCACTTTTTGAAAAGGTCCTGTAGCTTTGTTGTTATTACAGATACGAGAAAACTAATTGCACATTATAAAGACACTTTTTCCGTAGAATCCAGTGGCGTAGCCAAAAATTTTTTGAGCTGTCATTTTTGACATATGACCCAAACATGTTTTTTTTTATTAGGGACACCCTATAAATGATTAGGTAATTAAATTGCTTGTTTTTCTGATTAAAATAATATATCATACTAGGTGGTTTAATAAATTTTTTACGTCAAATATTGGAAAAATTATGATTTTAAAGACGCATTTTTTATTTTAAAATTTAAAAACTTCCTACCACTCTATTTATAAATATATAAGTATAAAATTTTGGTAAATAATATATATGATGTGGAAGAATATTAATACGCATAATAAAATGATACACGGTGTCTCAAAAAATTAAAATAATTTTTTTAATTTAAAATTGAAAAATTTCCTACAATTTTATTTATGAAAATAAAGGGATGAAATTTTGGTATTTGATAAATGTAATGGTGAGAAATATTATTATATATAAAAAAATGATACAGGGTGTCTCAAAAATTAAAATGATTTTTTTTTTTTTTAACTTTAAAAATTTCCTACAATTTTATTTATGAATATATAAGGATGAAATTATGGTGGATAATATATATGATAAGGAAGAACATTATTATATATATATAAATGATACAGTGTGTCCCAATAAATTAAGAATAATTATTTTTATGTTTAAATTTAAAAATTCATAGCGTCCTTATTTATGAATTTGAAGCAAAAATTTTGGTACTGTATTAGTATGATAATGTTGAATAAAATAATAAAATCAAAGTTATACAGGGTGTGTCAAAAATTTTTCGATTTTTTTTTTTAACTTTAATTTTTTTTTTTTTGTTTTTTTGCTCTATTGGTAAAGTTAACATGGAAAATTCATAAAAAAAATAAAAATCAAAAGTTAAACAAAAACTTGATAAATTTTTAAGCTTAATTAATATAACTTATTTATTATTGTTGTTGTAAACTAATTTTGTTTTTTTTTCTACGGAAATGTCTCCTGAGCTAAGGGATGACAGATTCCTTTTAAAACAAAAATATTAAACAATTTAAAAAACAGATAGAAGCCGCAATGCGTCTTTAAAATCATAATTTTTCCAATATTTGACGTAAAAAATTTATTAAACCACCTACTATGATATATTATTTTAATCAGAAAAAAACAAGCAATTTAATTACCTAATCATTTATAGGGTGTCCCTAATAAAAAAAACATGTTTGGGTCATATGTCAAAAATGACAGCTCAAAAAAATTGTTTGGCTACGCCACTGGATTCTACGGAAAAAAGTGTCTTTATTATGTGCAATTAGTTTTCTCGTATCTGTAATAACAACAAAGCTACAGGACCTTCCTTACGTAGGCCTTATTAGTCTTTAGTATTTTTTAATTAGGAATTGTTAGTATTCCAATAATTGCTTTCCAATTTCAATTTGAGTGAGATAAGCTTTGAAATTACCTCGATAACACAACGTTTCTGCGGGTATGTTCTTCACCGCTTTCCATGTTGTCAGTTCCGAATTAATGCTAATGTGTCGAAATTTTACCGATGTCATCGATTCTATTAAGTAAATTACATTTTGTGTGGTGTTGAAATGGAAATAGTAGAAGTGCGTTACAACGTTAATAACTAGGCTGGATAATTAATGGTATTTAATGATTTATAACTGTAATCCACTCTTCTATTAACTCGACTTATAACAGCGATTAGAGACATTTTGCACCTCTTAAAATAACAGACGTTTTTGGCCTCCTTATAGTTATCGTTATTAAACATAACGATTACAGCAGCAGTTTTAGACAGAGATTTTGCAGCCTCTTCGAATAAATTTATCTTGCGTCTGCGCTTTCGACACATATCCTTATTTTTACCTGTGGTTCACCGATTTTAAAGTTTATGAAAAATCAGTATTTACTTTTATTCTCCATAAGTTATATATTGATATTTAAATATATGCAAATAATTCTCTTGATTTTGTTTTTCAAAGTAGATGTAACAATACAGTATAAGCAAAACACAAAAAGTAAGGTTAGGTTTGGTAGTAGAATAAAAAGCAAGTGTGCCAGATTGTAACATGTAAATAGATTACTGATTTAAAACATCCTTAAAAATGTAAGTCTGTTTTAATTTCTTTACGCTATTTTATTTTTCTTACTGCTATGGATTTTTCGCTAATTAGAGCCTATGTATCAATTTTCAAAATTTTAATTAATACGGCATTAAAATGTCAACCTTCTTAAATAATTGATAATAAAAATTCTACAATTCGACAACCACGCACTTTAACAATAACGATAACGATAACGATAAGCTCTTCGGTATTCATTCGTAATTAAAGGAGTCCGGTATGGCTAATAACGATAACGGATCATGTTTGCGATACTGCGCAGACTCAGAATAACGTTAACCACAACGGAATTGCAAAATAAGAGGTGCAAAATGTCTCTATTTATGTTACAAATGCTTAAAGTAATATTTTTTTGCAAATGAAATGTAAGACACCACGAGCCGTCAAGCGAGTGCGGAAATCCTATGAGTTAGAAAGTCACTTTATGCATGTGTTACATACGATACAGGTGTGAAAACTAACTCGTCAACCATAGGGAATTTAAAGCATAGTAAATATTCGATGTGGGGTCCGACGAAAGACGAAAGCGGTGGGCCGGCAGCCCCTGATCTTGTTCTTGTCAAATCGGCGCGCTCGTTGCAGCGGTGAATTGCGAGTACATAGTAGACTGATGAAGAAGATTAAACGCACTTAAGCTTCCGGCACACAGCGAGCGGCGACGGGACAGCAGAGGGACATCGCTGTCCCGCCCGGCATGTGACGGACTTGTTTTCATATGACATTGACATGCTGATGTCCCGCTGCTGTCCCGTCGCCGCTTCCTGTGTGCCGAAAGCTTTATTTGCTTAGGACGACTATTTGGCTTCCATACCTGTACTATTGCTACGACCAAAAAAATTTACAACTTTAAGTCGTCAATCATCCATATTTATTATAAGCTATTAAAATTAGGCGACTTGGTAACGTTGCAAATACAATTTAGTGCCCTTTAAGGGGGAAGAAACCTGTCAATGCCCAAATTTTTATTGATTTTCATGATTTTTTTTATTATGAAAGTCATTTTATATTTTTAAAAATTGGTATTTAGTATTTATTCAACCATAAAAAGAATATAAGAATGCTTTTTATTTTAATTATTTAAAATGGCAGCTGTACGCCTAATTCTTCTAAGAAGGTCGGAGAGAGACTTTTTAATCGGCGGGCACTCAAAAACTAAATTTTCTTGTCTTTATTCAAGGTTAGTTTATATTCATAAGGTTGCGACATATCCTCAACTTTTAGGCGGTTCGAGGTCGGGGACGCAAGGAAGGGCACTCCACGGAGAAAAGTTGGCAAGACTGGGTAAAATCAAAGCTGATGATCAATCCAGTGGCGTCTAGAATTTCCGCATTTTATTTTGCATTGTTTTGAAAGTGATATATGTTAAAAGATGTAATTTCAAATGTTTTTTATTTAAAGTAAAAGCATTTACAACCTAATAATAATTGAAAACTGTTGTGTACACGGTTATTCTAATAATAAAAAAATAAACTCTATATCTCCGGCACTGAACAACATGGCCGAAAAATGGGAGATGTGACGTCATAACACGTCAAAGCAATATGGCCGAATGTCGCGACCCTATATAGACCGACTTTGGGTCAACCTAAAAAAGTAAAAAAAAGTAAATTCGCGAAATATAATGCTTGGAAAAAAAACTTATAATTTTTGGCACAATTTTTCAATCGTTTTTGCTTTATATTTTTTGGACTTTTGTAGGTTTACATAGAAAGTACTGTTGTTAAAAAGATGTGTGCAAAATTTGAGAAAGATTGGTAAATAGTTTTTAGGTTATTGTGTCCGCCAATTTGAAAAATGTAGTTTTGAAAAAACGCGTTTAAAGTTTGAATAGATACATAAAAATTCAATGATTATAGAGACTTACCGACTCTATAATATAGGAAATACTGAAACTTACATTCTAAGAATTTTCTGACGTGTTCCTAAAGGACTATTTTAACATATAATGAACATAATATTCAGGGTATTTCATTTAAAAAAATCATACCTATTGTCGTACCCTGTATATCGTATGAGATAATAATCATCGGATTACTGATTAGAATACTACCGAATTAACCAAACAAGCTGACATTTTAGTTTATTTTTTACAATAAAAATAATAATGTTAAGGGGGTGTAAATTTATAATAACATATTATAATAAGTTTTAGGTTTCCGAAAAGCATTTGTAATAATTTATAATATTTTTCCAGTAAAAAGCACCTCATTTTAAGTTAGATTGGTAAGTTTCAGAATTTTGACCAAAAAAATTAATTTCTATCCTGTAGTGCGATGACCAGCTGCATCAACCGGCATATCATAAAAGAAATATAGCAAAGGTGGCCGCAAAGACAAGCATGCCGATTTATTTGCTTTAAACTTTTTTGTGATTTTTTCTTATCAAAGAGCACCGAATTTACATTTTTAAACTGTTTCTTCTATACTTATATCAAGTTTCATTTTAATATGTCCAATACTCCAGAAGTTATGCCTTGTCTAATAGAATCGTTGTCACCTAGTATTCTAAATTTTTATAAAACATTTTTAATTAAAATTTTTAAAAACTTTTCTTGATAAAAACACATTACTATTTAAAGTTTATTGTTCGCAGTTGTCACTATTGACATTTTAAAATGAAAATTGTATTTTATTAGCCAAAGCTAATTAATTTTTCATCACAAACAAAAAGACTGTGTAAATATCGTTGTCAAGTTTAATTTAAACATTATTTTAACATGTTTATTTGTCATTTTTAACGTTATATAAATATTTGCTAACAAACAGTTACGGTCTTCATAATTAATTCTTAAAATCGTGCCAGAATAGGTACAGGGTTTTCATTATATTTTGCCACCCACTTACAACCATAACTAAAAAGAATTAAAAAAAAACTTCTTCTATAAAAGTTTCATATATTTATTTTTTTCTTTTGAGCATAACAAAAGAAACAAATGACTGTTAAAAAGTAAAGAAAAATTAAGAAGTAAACTTTTTTCTAATAGCGCCAAAATAAACAAAAATTTTTAAATTCTTTTTCTGCTGACCATACCATCAAATCACCCCGGACGCGTATTTACATTCTATACCATTACAGATGAGTGCGATGTAACACGATCCGTGGTTTGCAAGATGCCATACCAGAGGTGGCAAACTAATAACCATGTAACCAGTCTTAAAACTTTTCTGTTTTCTTATGGCAGACTAAGTAAGGCATATGCCGCCGACTTACCACTCCAAACCAAAGAAATTAAAAGAAGAATATGGAAATAAAGCAATGCTATGCTTTATTTCGTTTCCTACTTATATAATCCTCACTTATAAAGGGTGTCCCAATAAGAACGCAAATTTTAATTGTGAAATAAAAGTCATAATTTATTTTGAACTTAGTGTTATTTATATTTTAATATAAAGCTAATACACTGCAATTAAACGTGAAAAATAATATCCGGCATCAAATGGCCGTCTCGACTTAGGTGACAGGCTCTTATTCGTTTTAAAAAAATTTAATAACATTTTCACACAATTGTGGCTCAATTTCCCTAATAACACGTCTAATTTTATTCTTTAACTGTGGAATTGTTGTTGGGTTATTAGCGTATACGTGAGATTTTAAAAAACCCCAAAAAAAGAAATCACAAGGCCTTAAATTGCACGATCTTGCTGCCCAGTTCTGGTCTCCATTTCGTGAAATGACACGACCGGGAAACTTTTCTTGCAGCAACTGAATAGCTTCGCGTGTAGTGTGACATGTCGCACCATCCTGTTGATACCACATAGCTTCCGTATCAATACCATTCAATTGGGGCCATAAAAATTCAGTGAGCATGTTACGATAGCGTTCGCTGTGCACGGTAACTGCATTTTCTGCCTCGTCATCGAAGAAGTACGGTCCAATTACTCCACCTGCCCTAAGTCCGCACCAAACAGTGACTCTTAATGGATGCATTTTCTTCTCATGAATAACTCTAGGATTTTCTTCGCCCCAAATCCGGCAATTTTGCTTATTAACAAAGCCATTAAGGTGAAAGTGTGCCTCATCGGCAAAGAGAATTTTCTTAGAAAAATCGATATCCATTTGTTGTTTTTGCAATATCCATGAAGAAAATGTACGGCGTACCGCATGGTCCAATGGCTTCAATTCCTGAGTTAATTGAATCTTAAGCATGGAAATGAAGATCTTTTGTGAGAATTCGATGGGTAGTGCTCTTTGTAATGTGCAACTGCTGTGCACAATGACGGATAGATGTTTCCGGATTCTCACCAACACTTTCACGCACTGCGGCAATGTTTTCAACAGAGCGACTAGTACGGTAACGCACTGGTGTTTTTACGTCCACGACAGAACCATTCTGCTCAAATTTGTTAACTAGTCTTTGAACGGTTGTGTGATTTGGCGCAATGTGTCGACCGAAAATGCCACGCATTTTACGAACGGTTTCCGCAAAACATTCTCCATATTTGTTGTCTGTTTTAACAATAATAATTCGTTGTTCGACCGTATATCGTTCCATAGCTACTAATCGCAAACTGTTTACATTATTCTTATCATTTGTTTTTTTGGCCTACTGCGATAAAAAGAAATGCCGTGCAATTCAAAATGTTAGTTCCTATTGGGACACCCTTTGTCTCTTTTCTTTACAGAAATTACACTCCATAATCAAGTTTAGCCAATCTGCATAATTTGTTTTTAAATATATAAAAGTTTCTTCTTCCCCGTCTATGTATCTTTTATATTTTGATAAAGCTCACATAGAGGAAATAAATGAAAGGAAACCACATGAAGTCCTTTTATAATGGTCCCCTTTTAAGTATTCCATTAGCCGTTCTTTGGAAAATAACGTTTTTGCGCACTCTTAACGGGTCAAGTTTAATGTTTTCTTTGGTTTTGGCGTATTTGCATTAAAATAGCAAGGAAACAGTAGTTTTTCCATTAAAACGTAAAAACTTAGATGGATATTTTGTAAGAAAAATAACAATATATTTTAAGTGTTGCAACCTTTGTGTTAAGAGAAAAGAAGCTATTAGAAGAGATATAAAACTGCAATAGGAATACAAGGTCATCATTACATTACTCCAACAAAATATTATTTGGCTTTTCTCCATAATAAAGATTTTAGGAAAATTAATAAAATAGGAAAAATTAAAAGAAATAAATTAATAATGAATTGTTTAATATGTAAAAAAAAATATTCAGGTTATATAAACATTTTCTTTACTATTTTCATTTTCTTACCTTCCTATAATAACTAAAAGTGTATGCTTAACCAGTCAATTAATTTTAAAAAGTTATGACAAAGTCAGAACATCAGTAATTTTTAGTAAAAAAGTTTTCCACATTTTTTAATAAAAAGTTTATGACATTTTTAAGGCGCGTCCGAGGGATCAGTTCACGTCTGGCAGCCTCGTTTGAAATTTATTTTATGATTGGATTATTATAAAATAATTTCGACCGGAAGTCCTTGAACCTAATTTAGGGGTTGCAACCTTCTCTGTATAGTAAGTAATTTTTTTTATATAACCGAAATGAAAATAAAATTTTTATATTGAATATTTTATTATTATTTTTTTAAGTTATCCTAACTTTTATTATAATATTGCAAGAGCAGAATAGCCCTTCATAACATATAAAACGTTTAATTTTTTAAAAATATTTATTGAGTACCTTTATTCTGAAAAAAAAAGCCAAATAATATTTTGTTTAAATTCAACAGGTATTGACAAGTGTGGTTTTAAGTTAAAAAATAAAGTAGCATTTTTAAATGGAATACCAAGTACATTTTAGTGCCATTTAAAAGATATTTCCTTTAACCAGTTTCACATGTAATATATTCAGTTTTTAATAATTTTCGAAATATGGCCATCTTCAAGTTTGATAGTAAAATAACATTTTTTAATAAAACACCCTTTTTATTGTATCACCCTTTAAAAAGTATTTTAAACAGTGGAGCAGATAATTTTACCTTTTGGTTTGGGGGGGTTGGGGTAATGGATATTAACAAATATTGTGGGGGTCTGTTTTTTGGTTAAATGTTTATACCTAATTCTAAAAAGTTTGGAGAGAAAAAAAATAAGGAGGTCTTCTGGTAACGACTCAAAGGATGGCTCAGAGACAAGAATGAGACGAGTAACTGGTCCTAACAATTTGGCATTGTATTTATCTCTTTCTGGTTTAACGCAAGTTCAAATAAATATGTCTTTGTCTTTCATCATGGCAGGCTATCGTAGATGGAGCAATCATCGCTTTGCCCTGGTTGCCAAGTTGTTTACAATTTCTGCATGTAAGCTTTAATGTCCTTTTTTGGCTCACATCTAATTAAGAGAAAGAAAATATACCATGAATCGAATATTTTTAACTTCACAACGTTGCCGCAGGCAGTCACGCAGAAATGTTATTCGATATTTGTGTCTGATATTTTTCAATGGCCGATTTGTTTGGACAGTTTGTTTACATTTTCTGTGATTTATTGTGTGTTTCGTGGTTTTTTACCTTTAATTGGACTTTGAATATTGACTTTTATTAATGATCACAGTGTATATAATAAATTTGTGCTTTTCAACAGATAATTTAAGGTAATATTGACATGGTTATCTGTAAGATTTTTTTTATAAAAACCAAATAAATGACATTTTTAATTAGGTGTGTGTAATTACTGAACTAAACCCCAATATTTTATATTAATAGGAAACAAAAACAAGTACCTAACATTAAGGGCAAAAATAGCACAGCTATATAATTTGAATTTGGCGGGAAAACGATAAAGTCGACTCACGCGCCATCTGCGTTTACCTTCCTTAAAGACAGACAAGGAAGGCCCAGCAGCTATCTCTCTTTCGGATAATTTATTTACATTTAGTTGCTCGTCTCATTCTTGTCTCTGGATGGCTTACCTAATGGGTTGCTTTTAATAAAACAAAATGACTATGCTTGTATCAACCAAAAAAAAAAAAGTTTTATCTACTCACTATCTTTACGTCTAAGGTCCCTTAAACATTTTTAAGCATGCCTGGGGGAAGGGGTAATACTACTTTATCACTCCCACCCTTATCCACGCCAGTTAAAGCTCTTTAAAACATCTTTTAAATGTTAATATATCATACTTTTTACTATTAAACTCCTAATCATAGTTATCTTTCCAAAATTAATAGAAATGATATGGTATTTTTTAACGCTTTTTACAGATCTATTAAAAATATTTATTTGTGTTTTTTTTTTCAGGTGACACTTTCCATTTCAATTCTTATCAGTCTCCACGTATTTTTCCTTCTAGTCGTCGAAATTATCCCGCCAACTTCGCTGGTTGTACCACTTCTAGGAAAATATCTTATATTTGCCATGATATTAGTATCAATAAGGTAAGAAAAACTTTCTTTTATATTTATAAAATATTAACGTTGAAATAATATGAAAATCATCCAATTTGCCAAAAAGCCCGATTCGTTTTCGATTGTATTTTTAAGGTGTTAGGCATGTTTTTGTTGAAAAATCTTTTAAAAAATGCATATACAGGGTTTTCCAATTGTATAAACAAGCCAATATTTCTCTTGTTTAACAAGATATTAAAAAAAAAAATGTATAACTAAACCTGCATGTCTAAAATATTTTGATATAGACAGAGTGTTTTAAAATAAATATGGCTAAAAAAATGTTTTTTAAACTGTAAACCCTATTTTTTTTAAAGAATCAAATTCAGCAAATCATACTTCTTTATACTTCCTCATACTTTCTCATACTTCCCGATAATTCCTCATACTTCCTCATCCTTCCTCATACTTCCCCATACTTCCTCAAACTTCTTCACACTTCCCCATATTTCCTGATACTTCCTCATACTTCCCCATACTTCCTTATACTTTCTCATACTTTCATCATACATCCCCATACTTCCTCATAAATCCTTATACTTTCTCATACTCCCTCATACTTTCTCAGACTTCCTCATACTTCCTTATACTTCCCCAAACTTTCTCATAATTCCTCAAACTTCCTCATACCACCTCAAACTTCATCAAACTTCCTCACACTTTCCCATATTTCCTGATACTTCCTAATACTTCACCATACTTCCTTATAATTCCTTATACTTCCTCATACTTCCCCATACTCCCTCATACTTTCTCATACTTCCTCATACTTCCACATACTTCCTCATACTTCCTCATCTTTTCTCATAGTTTCCCGTGCTTCCTCATACTTCCCTCATACTTCCCCATACTCCCTCATACTTTCTCATACTTCGTCATACTTCCTCATAGTTTCCCGTGCTTCCTCATAATTCCCCCATACTTCCCCGGTTCTTTCCCCTTAGAGCGGGATGTAATTGCTTAAGTAACGATATTAAGGAAAAAATTGTACATTTTGGATCAGCTTACAGAATCTTTCATAACTCATATTTTGAGTAATGTGTTTTTTTTTTAATTGTTGAGACTCTTTTAAAGGCGCTGGTCCAAAACTTTTATTTGACGCCCTTAAAATATTTGTAATAAATTTTGAAACGAAATAAGATTTTTCAAACAATAGTGGTGTAAAATTTTCCAGTAAATATTTGGTACGGAATTTTATAAAGATAAATTGTTTTCACACTAAATTAAAACTGATGATAGAGAAGAAACATAAATAAAGCCCTGTCAACTTGCTTTTAATAATCCAATCAAACTGTCAGCGGCACTTAGTTTACCTTGTGAGCATAAAAGACCTTCATTTAACGAAATTTCTATTACGTTGTATCAGACCATCCTTATATTAATCATTTTAATGAATTTGTCTACTTAGAATCTAAAAGCGCACTTGAGCATTTTTAGTCTAGTTAACAAGTTCAAAAACGTGTTAAATAGAAATATTTTTTTTTAAAATATGTATGATAGCTTGTTCGATTCGAAATAACGTATAAAAAAATGTATTTTTGAGGGCTTATTAGTACATAAAATAAATAATAGTTTTAAAAAACTAAAAACACGCTTTTATATGTAACCGAACTAAAAATTAGATAATAATTTTTCATTACAATGAGTTTGTATTACAGTAATAAAAGGTCAAACAATGAATCATAATTATATACCTCAAAATAGAATTATAATGAAATTTAAGATAATAACAGAATAATTCACTTCAGAGTAAAAAGCGTGTGGTGCATTTTACTATTTTTTCATAACTTTTCCCTCATAGATATTTACAAATGAAATAATTATAACATTTAATATATTAAGCACCCCACGCTTTTATTCTGAAGTGAATTATTCTGTTATTATCTTAAATTTTATTATAATTCTATTTTGAGGTATATAATTATGATTCATTGTTTGACCTTGTATTACTGTAATACAAACTCTTTGTAGTGAAACATTATTTTCTAATCTTTAGTTCGGTTGCATATAAAAGCGTGTTTTTGTTTTTTTAAACTATTATTTATTTTTCATTTTTTAGTTCGATATATCAATTAGTTTTCTGCGGACATGTGATATTAAAATGTTTCACGAACTATTTCGTAATCTAATCATTTCATTTAAAGCTTCACTGTTGCATGGGGTTTCAGAACGCAACTACTCCGAACAAGTTTCTATCAGCCTTATGCTGAGAGTACGTCCGAAACTTCACGCATGCGTAGATCGCGCACTAGCTCTTTCTCTGTTACTCTCCTACAGAAAATCTATAAAGGAATTTTTTATCCTGGCGATCCTAATTAGGATAACGGGATACTATTTGCAGATTATTGCATTGTTATGGGTCCTTGATACGTGTGTAAAGTTTCAAAGAAATTGAATCGCTGGAAGTTGGTGAACATTAAGCTTAAAGATTCCGTTACATACATACATAGATACATACATACATACAACCCAAGCTAATAAAAGCGTGTTAAAAGAAGCGATTGTTATTAACAAAATAAGAAAAAAAAGATTTGTATTTTGTTAATAACTTTAAAAATAATGATATTTGGTTTCCGCGCGTATGCATCCCTATACAGTCCAATTAGACAGGCCCCGAACGTCCCACTTTGTTCGTTCTTTTATCCCTAGAGTTTCTAGATTGTGGAACCTATTGCCCGCGGAGGTCTTTCCCTTCCCCCAAATCTTTAAGTATTTAAGTCCCGTGTCAACAAACTCCCTCTTACCTCGCTTAAGACACCCACGGTACGTTAGTATTTAGGCGTTTAGCCGTGAATTGTCCAAAGATAAAAAAACTTGTGTGACGAGCGTGGTGCAGCAGCTGACGTACAAGCCTCTCACCGCAGAGACCCGGGTTCGAATCTCGGTTTTCTTACTTAGGGTTTTTATTAGCTTATCACCTTACAGATGGTAATGGCAAGGCCTCTGTGTAGTATTTTGCCAATCCTAGGTAGTAATTTTTTAAAAAATAGCGTCCGTGGTGGCACTACCGCGTTGTCTAAAAGGTGCTGTGAAATGCAAAAACTGCGCGTGTTTCAGTGCTTTGATAACGTTAACGGAACAGCGAGAAAGATGGGTTACACATCTATATGACCCGACACCCACAATGCTCTGGTACTTGGGCAAAAGCCTTTGTGAGCTGTCACAAGGATAAAAAAACTTGGTAAGAAATAAATTCATGTTGAATTTTCAAAAAGTTACCCCTTTCCTAATAAACTCTTTTTTTTTTCTTTGTCTTGATAAATTACGGCATAAAAGTTTAAATGATTGATCCATTATTTTTTTTTTGCTTTGTGGGTTTTTTCTTATTTATGTATTTAATAAAGTTATGCCAAGAAAATAAGTTTATTATCTTATAAATTAGATTTTCTTTAAGTTAATAAAAAATGATAATTTGGTAAAATAATGGCAACTGAAAATAAAAATCAAATTAATAAAACAATAGGTTTTGTGCATAAAGTTACTGGAATTTTTTATTGGAAACTTTCCCCGTTTTTAAGCAGCCCACAGACGACCAATATTATGGCGCAAAATTTTATATTGTACAATATTATGGACCGTTTGCGGTTTATATTGAGAGCTTGTACAATATATTGTGTCAATCAAATTTTTATTGTGCAATAATGATTTATTGTGCCGTGTGTGGGTAATTTTGCACAATTATTGCAGTTTTCAAATACGAAAGAGTATTTGTTTTACAAAAGCAATTACACAAATATGGGTTCAAAAGCAATAGAGAAAGAAATAATGGTTTTTTCTTATTTTCAAACAGCTACTTTTTTCTTATCCATGTGTTTAACCAGTAGTTACAAAACGTAACTAGATATTGTGCAATATATTAAACAGAGTCATTGCGCGAATATATTGCACTGTTTGGGGACGACTAGCAATATTACTGTACAATATTTTGCGCAAATAATATTGATCGTCTATAGGCCCCTTTATGATATTATTTCAAAATACCTTAAATGTCATTATTTTTAAAAATATAAACAAAAAACTAAACACGTTTTTTTGTTATTCTGTTAATAGCCATCGCATTTTATTTGTGCTAGTAAGCCCTTTAAAACATTTTTCTGGGAGTTATTCCGAATCGAATGAGGTATCGCAGATATTTTAAGGAGTTTTATTTATATTAAACACGTTTTTGAACTTGTTGACTAGACTATTTCTAAATACAAAGTAAATAAATTTAAACACAATTTGCCTCTAAAAGGTGTTGTTCACTTACTTGCACTGGC